>ONZH01021193.1:0-97764 GCA_900303285.1 Rhinella marina | reverse complement strand
TACCGTATTTTTTCTTAAATGTTTAAGGTTTTTAACAAGTTTTACTTTAATATCTCTTAGTGATTCAGTATTTTTTCAACAGGGTGCTATTGGTTTGCCGGGACCTCCTGGGTTGAAAGGAAAACAAGGACCACCGGTATGTCAGCCTGTTTTGGTTTACAAGTAAGATCAACAATAAGAACGCTATTGAAATCTGTTTAGAGTCTCGTCTTCCTTCTTGGTATGCTAGTCGAGTCCACATGCACATGGAGCATGGTGTGGGTGGAAAACTTAACGAAGAGCCCCCACTGATCAGTTTCAGAATCATTTAGTTAGTGAATACTCTATTAGCAAGGAACATAACCAATCACACCTGCCAAAAGTCTAAATTTTTGATGGCACCATCTGACCCACTGGATCTAAAAAAGGCAGCAGGTTTTATCCAAACAGATTTGGGAGAATTCCTAGGCTGAGTAGAGGAAGGGCTGAAAACGTTCTGCAGTTTGGGGTTCAAATTTGAAGAAGTAAGACCTTGTTATAGAAGGCTTTCAAAAGCATCTTAGAAGATAATTTAGATTCATGGAGTCTAATGGTTCTCATACACCTTCACTCAATGTTGGCCGAGCTTATCCCACATCAGAACAAACATTTAGGCATATTGAAATTTAGCATGCCCATCCTTCTTTCTCACAAAATCATCTTCTGGGGGAAAGTTGGCACACCCTTATACACAAAAGTGCCAAAATAGGCACTTCCAACCAACTTTGCTCTTATGGGTGTGGCCACCTTGAGAAAGTAGGATGTGTACATGGCTAAAATCAATCTATTTCCTGGTGCATTTTGTAATCTGTTAAAATAGTTATGAACAGACTTGTTTAACCCTATAGATGCCAGATGGTAATTTGACTATCAAGATGTACAGGCCATCGGATCATTTATGACCATTTCTGCCACAAGCTTAATGGTAGATAGGATCCACAGGTCCAAGGCCTTATGTACATGACCGTATGTATTTTTTGGTGTGCAAAACATGATCCGCAAAACATGGATGACTTCTGTGTCACTTCCTTTTTTTTTGCGGACCCATTGACTTAAATGGGTCCATGGACCACACTTTGCGGTCAAGAATAGGACATGTTCTGTCTTTTTGTGGAACAGACATAGGGATGCGGAAAGCACATGGATGATCTATGTGTTTAGGACGATCAGATTTCTTTAGTAATCCACCGTCCCTCCTGAGATTGTAACTGGGGCCATAGTGACAACATCTGGTTCCATCATCCTTTCCAAGCAACATTTGATATAAGAAGACTTACCATGAGAACCTGTGACTTTTCTGTAGATTGTCTTTTTTCTCAGGAAGCCTGCAACTGATTTTCACAAGATATTTTAATCAGCAGGATCGGCCTAACCAGGCAGTATGTCTAATACAGGTTTGATAAAGTTGCTATGTCTTGAGATATTACTACTTTTTTACGCCACCCCTTTATTGGAGTAAGATTTCAACAATTTTTCCGACTCTTTAAAAAGGCTCCATTGAAAAATATGTCTTAAATCAGCTCGACAGGCTAGCCATGCCAACTTTCCTATCCACTTTTCCAAATAGGAGCAGGGGCGGATTGACCATAGACCTTACAGGGAAATTTCCCGGTGGGCCAATGCTCAGGAGGCCATCTGGGCCCTCCTAATTGCCAGCAAGTGGAAGTTTTTAGGGATGTATTTTGTCTTGCTGGCAGTATTTTGTGATGGACTGTGGTATTTGGCTCTGTTGGGGTGGTATATAATGTGCCACAATAAGATATTTCTGGCCCTGCCTTCCATCAATTTGGACCTGACTACAAAATGGGGCCACTTTTAGTATTTTTTCCAGGGCCACTTTAAGTTCCTAGTCCGCCCTTGAATGGGAGTGACTTGTGTCAAAATGAAAATGCTGAAAAATTAAAAAAAAAAAAAAACTCAAAAAGACTGACTCAAAATCTTTTGAATCTAAATTATGGACTGTACGGTTGATACATCCCCCAGTGTTTGTTCAAGTTCTCTGCTTGCTGATATCTGTCTATTACACAGTAACCTAGCTTTTTTTACAGTTTTTACAAATTGATTGTCGTGGCTGATTCTTTTTTTGCTTCTGTATTCCTACTGTGTTTTTGCTGTATCCAGATATCACACAAATATGAATAAGAATTGTAAAATTTATATTTTTACTGTTTATCAGAAGCATCAGGCCAATGTGCAGTACTTTCTGGCAACAGTTTTTTGCCATAAGAGCAACACAGCCACCATCACAACCAATCACATCTACTCAAGCACTGCTTTGCCAAATTGATTTTCAGCAGCACAGTCTCCACTTGGAGTAATACAAAAATAAGATATACCAATGATTAAAATGATGCCACTTAAAATGCATGGGAAATAACCAAATAATAAAGTGTTTAAAGGGTTTCTGTCACCAGAAATCACCCTATTAAACCAAGTGTCATTTGCGATGAGCAAATGACACTTGATGACAGTAATGTTAGTCTCATATTTCTGGGTCCAGCAGTTTAGCCAAAAAATAGGTTTTTATAATATGCAAATGACCTCCCCTAGGTGCAGTAGGCGTGAACCTGCACCTAGGAGAGGCCGTAATAACGCCTCTTACCACGCCTCCGTAGCGCTGATTGACAGGGCCGGGCAGCCAGCTCTTTCGGCTCCCGGCCCTGTACGATCCCGAAATCCCGCGCCTGCGCACTGCGGTAGTACATCCGCGCACGAAGGAGCCGGGACCCGGGCGGCCGCCGGCTCTCAACGCGCGTGCGCGGATGTACTACCGCAGTGCGCAGGCGCGGGATTTCGGGATCGTACAGGGCCGGGAGCCGAAAGAGCTGGCTGCCCGGCCCTGTCAATCAGCGCTACGGAGGCGTGGTAAGAGGCGTTATTACGGCCTCTCCTAGGTGCAGGTTCACGCCTACTGCACCTAGGGGAGGTCATTTGCATATTATAAAAACCTATTTTTTGGCTAAACTGCTGGACCCAGAAATATGAGACTAACATTACTGTCATCAAGTGTCATTTGCTCATTGCAAATGACACTTGTTTAATAGGGTGATTTCTGGTGACAGAAACCCTTTAAAAGAATAAAGCCCTGAAGTTTCTAATGATTTCCTGTATATTTTAGGGGAAAAGTTGGAGATCGTGGACCACAGGTTTGCCAGGCCCCCCTGGACCAGAGGTAATAGTTGCAGTCATATACGGGTATATACAAAACCATAGAATAAATGCTACCCTAAAGGGGTTTGGAACATGTTAAACTAATTAATGCCAGCGAGCCCTTAAGAAGCCCAGAGCAAGAGGATGGGAGTGGTACTACTTCTAAAGGTGGCCAAGCTAAGGACGATTGTTGGGGGAAAGAAACGTTCTTCCCGACAGTCGTCTGCTCGCTCAGTGAAGGGTGAAGCATTGTATTTACATGCAGCGATCATCTCCACAGTAATGAGGATGAGCAGTCGCTCGTCCTCGTAACAGCTGCATTGTTTCTGGGCAGCAGATCACTGTTTAGACAGCACAATCTGCTGCCCAGGAATGATAGTTTAGGTGCCTGCACGAATAACAGTTTTAACCCAATGAACAAGCATTCTACTTCATTCATCGGGTGATTGACTGCGCCTTTAGACAGGCAGATTGTTGGGAACGAGTGTTTGCTAGGAAACGCTAATAACTATAATGTGCCCGATTATCTGGCCGTCTAAATCCACCTTTAGGATATTATGTGTTACGGTAGTCTCCCTCAGGCCGTTGCTCACTAGGGCTGGATATGATGTGTTACGGTAGTCTCCCTCAGCTGTTGCTCCCTAGCGGCTGGATATGATGTGTTATCGTAGTCTCCCTTAGGCCGTTGCCTCCCTAGGGCTGGATATGATTGTGTTATGGTAGTCTCCCTCAGGCCGTTGCTCACTAGGGCTGGATATGATGTTTTACGGTAGTTCTCCCTCAGGACGTTGAACCCTAGGGCTGGATATGATGTGTTATGGTAGTGCTCCCTCAGGCATTTGCTCCCTAGGACTGGATATGATCTGTTAAGGTAGTTTTCCTCAGGACGTTGCTCCCTAGGGCTGGTAAAGCCAATGGAGGGTACACCTGTTCCTCCCTCTGGGCACACCCTGATGCTGGTGTTTCCTTCCTGATGGAAGTTTTGGGTGCCCATGATGACATGGCATGGCATGCAGTGCGATGAGCAGCGTATGGTGTAGTAGGAATGCACAGTATCAATATGTAACATACAGTTTCAATGCATAAAGGACATTCACAGAGACGCACCGAAGTGGAGCACAGTATTTCATTCCATACTCTTTCACAACATTGATGGTTGGGATGTTTGATAGTCTATTGGCCTTTGTTTAAATAATCCGCTAATATTCCTGCCGATGTCAAACAATGTCCACATCAATATACTGTAGTTTACTTAAGATATCCCTGATTAGTTTTCATTTGGCCTTGTTCCTCTCCCAGCCCATGTTGATTGCTCATTTTCACACCAGGAAAAGTTGGTATTGGCATAGTGATGCTGGCCATAAACGCTGTGTCTGGAAATGTTCCCATGCACTTTTTTCTCAAGGTTGTATCCTACTAATTAAAGCATGTATATGGCAGTGACCTTTAAATACATCCAGCAGTGTTTAGTGACTTGTTCCAAATGCATGAATGACTTTGTACAATGTGTCATAGATTACATGAACTAAGCATACACGTGGAAACAGGAACCATATTTTTCAGACACTTCATACAGTGACCAAATAACAGTGTCAAACAGTGCCCACATAACAGTACCATACAGAGCTGAAATACGGTAATACTGCCAAACAAATGACCCAGTGATATGTGGTCACAGTGAGTGTTCAGGTTGTGACAAGTTATCCCCTATCCATAAGACAGGGGGATATCTATTAGATCCGTAGAGGTCCTACCCCTTGGACCCCAACCGATCCCAAGAGTGGGTAGCCCATTACTCCTGAAATGAAGGGAACACCAGGTCAGGCATGTGCATTGCCCCTCCAGCCCCTCCAGTCATCTCTGTGGGAGTTCAAGAAATAGCCTAGCGCTGTACTTGGCTGTCTCTGGAATTCCCATAGTTATGCATGGAGCAGAAATGATGGGTGTTCTGTTCATTTTAGGGGGCTCAGAGGGGTTTGGGTCCTCATTTTCATGATCAGTGGGGGTCCCAGGGGTTTTATGACATTTTTCTTTTGTACAAGGTGCCTAATTTTTCTATATGGGAGAAAAAGCAACCTGCAATAATTTCTAAAGATAAGGGCTGTGATCCAATAGTAATCTGTGATGACTAGAACTGAGTAGGATGTATAGCAATACTATAATGTGATTTCAAATGGATGGGGGAGAGGCTTGCCATGCTATACTTTACGTACATTTAGGATCCACCAATGAAAATGAAGCCCCGATCCCACAAAATTGTTTTAGACACCTACATACTTTAAAGCGTCACTAACTTTTCAAAAAACTTTTGATGTCATTGAAGACATATCAAAAATTCAGATTGATAGAGGTCCGAGTGCTGAAAACCCCACTACCCACACTTTTATTCTGAAACTGAAAACTGAAAGTTGTACCTTCAAGTGAATGTCCACCTATTAAAATCACATTGTTTATTAACAGATCTTTATTGCAGTCGGAGCTCCAGTAGTTGCATGACAATATTTTGACTTCCTGCTGCCTCCACTAGAGGGAGCTTTAGAGCTCACAGCCTACTGGTTTATATCAACGTCAATGCAGTCAGCATCTAGGCTCCCCCTACTGTCAGCAGCACAAAGTTTATCTTATAGCTGCTTCTATAAAGGAGATTTGGAGATCTGCCTCAGGAAACTGAACCTCTAACCACTGGCTGGATATATTAATAAAATACATTTGCACAGAATTTTGCCCCAGTTTAGTTTACAAAATACACAGTGGTATTCAAGGTGAGGGTATTCGCTTTGAAGGGGCTTTCTGGGATTTGTAATTTGATGGCCTATTCTTAGGATAGGCCATCCATATCTGATCAGCACACTCCCAAACCCCCGATCAGCTGATCCAATGTAGCTTAGGCAGTCGAAATAGGTGGTCACCTACTCTTAGCTCCTCACTAACTTCAGTGACCAGAGCCGCTCCTGAAAAGCTGATAGTGGAGGAGCGGACTGTTGGAAACCAACCGATCAGATATTGATGGATAAGTCATCAATCCTGGACATCCCCTTTAAGGTAATACGTTACTTAAACTTAACGCATTATTATGTAACTTTTTACCCAGGGATTTCCAGGAGACATTGGCTTGCCGGGGTTAAATGGACCTGAAGGACCGAAGGTAAAAGTTTTGTTACATCAAATCTGTACATTTGAACTCTCATTTACACCTACTGTATATTCCTGCCAAAATAGGTGTATTTTCCATGGTATTTTTCCAAAGAGTTAATAAAGTACCTGACTTTTGCCAACACTTGAGGACATTGCTACGTGTAAGCTGTGGATTTTCATAACTGCGATGTAACAGCGAGTGGTAATGCGTATTTCTTTCTAGGGTCTTATTGGAGACAGAGGGCCTCCAGGTCCCCAAGGTCCAAAAGGTGCAGAGGTAAGTCCACCGTTTTCCCAAAAATTTCATTAGTTTTATTTAGTGTCTTCGTAGCGTTTTTTTAAGATTTCCAATTACTTAAAGGGTCAATAACTTTTCTAAAACTTTTGCTATGTCATATAGAGACATATCAAAAAAAGATTTAATAGGTGGGAGTCTGAATTCTGAGACCCCAACTGATCTCTAGGACGAGGGGAGAGAAGCACACATATTATGTTCTCTCCTCGCTGCCACAAGACGGGCTCCATAGAACTCAATTCTGTCCTCTGCAGTGAGGAGAGAGTGCAATATGTGAGGGTTTTCTCCTCTCATTCTAGAGATCCTGAGGCTCTCAACCAGAGGCATAATGGCCATAGACCTTTCAGGGAAATTTTCTGTTGGGCCCGATGCCAAGGGGGCCACCTGAGCCCTTCTCATGGCGCTGGTCAGGTACAGAATGATCTGATGCTTTTCTGAGTTCAATTGCATTGCCGTCCTCAGGACAGTGATACACTTTAACATGGTTTGGGCGATGGTAGTTTGCGCTGCATTTTGGTATTTGGCTCTGCAGGGGCGGTATTTCGTGCTGCACTACAGTATTGCTGGCCCTGCCTACTTGTATTGCCCGTCTTCTGTCAACTTGGACCCGCTTACAACATACTGACATTTTTAGGTTTCCAGGGCCACTTTAAGCTCCAGTCTGCCTCTGGTTTCAACACTCAGAAGCCATTAATCTAAACTTTTGATATGCCTCTATGACATATCAGATGTTTTTTGACATGGTGACAATAAAGGTAAAAGACGTTCTACTTAGTCTAACTATGGTGTAAAAGGCTGTTCAGAATTAGAAAAACATGGATGCTTTCTTCCAAAAACACCAGACACAACCAAAGGGACCTGTTTTCAGAAGAAAGTAGCCATGTTTTCTGATCCCGGACAAGCAGTTTGAGAATCTGCTCATACTAGTCTATAAACGTATGTAAACAGGCAGAAATACAAAAATTTGTCTGACTGGACAAACAAATTTTAAATATGAAAGTAGTAGGTGAGCCTCAATTACAATTTATCATGGTTCTAGTGCTTTTCCTGAGAGTATTAAAAAAAAAAAAAACAAATAGAAATGGGCGGTTAAAACATGCTAAAAATAATGTAGAAGCTTTACCCTTCCACGGATCCCCTGCTGCTGCCATTCCTACAAAGCTCTGGTCCCCAATGCTCTGCACTACATCTCCCAGCTAGACATAGTGTAAACCCCAGAATAGGTATCTCAGCCCATCACTGGCATCAACAGTGACCTCCTCAACCAGTGATTGGATGATTATTAATACTTTTCTTACATAGTGTGGCCCATTTTTTCCCAGACCTGCCCATAAAACTCAATGCCTGGATGATCCCCACCCCTGTCCAAAAAGTTTTATCATTGTGCCTTGTCTATACCCTTTCTGTATTATACCCTCTAATATTTCATTTTTTTTGTATGTACAGGGAGAGGAAGGACCTCTAGGACCACCAGGTGGTCTCGGACCAGTTGTAAGTTTCTTGTACTCCTTTGTGCTGTATTATGTCTATAAGTCATCCGATTTCCGAATAATGAGTTTTCACTTAATACTGTATAAATTTTATTAACGTGTCACATTTTTTTATCCAAATGGACCAACCATCTGATACAAAACCTAACTAGGGTCTATCTATAGAAGCTAACATCATGAGATTTACTCCTGGGCTTCAGAGATACTGTTTCCATATTACAAAGTGCTTCACTGGGAAATCTGGAACAGATTGATGGCTTTCCTTAGTCTAGGGCTTTTAGTTACGTAATTATTAGTTATTATTAGTTATTTAGTTGTTTGTCATGATCTTCACTGATTTTCATTGCTAAGTTTCAAGCTGGGATTTCTAACTGCTTCTCTTTTCTTGTATGAGGACCACATGTCTTTCCTGTGGAGCTATTCTTATCATTCTGGATATTCATGGACATTTCGGATGAGCTAACATTTAATTATAGATAAAAGCCAGTCTATATCAGCCATCATAGCAATGCGAAATACCATACAACCTTCTATTTCCTATCTGACTTATCTTTAGCAATAAAAAGATCAAATCTATGCACTATAGAGTCCCCTCCCTCAATAGAATGGTCAGGCAACACTACCATATGAGCTATGGTTATGGTCAGTGTTCGTAGTTACCAAGTCACATGAATTCTAGTAATAGTCATGGTTACGGTCATGGTTCATAGACACCAGGTCATGAGTTAGGATGTTTATGTTTTTGGTCATGGTTTGTAGTCACCGAGTCACATGAGTTAGGGTCATGGTTATGGTTCATACTCACGAAGTCACATGAGTTAGGGTCATGGTTATGGTTCATACTCACAAAGTCACATGAGTTAGGGTCATGTTTGTGACAAGGAATTTCTCTGGAACTTCAAGGAACTTCTCTTCTCTGGAACTTCAAGGAACTTCTCTGGAACTTCAAGGAATTTCTCTTCTCTGGAACTTCAAGGAACTTCTCTGTTGATGGCAATGACTTCCCATAAAAATACATGAACCCAAATAGAAAAGTATATAAATACTATATATAAAAGCAAATAAATCTGGTCTTACTGAAAAAAATCTGAGTCATTTACCAGAACATATAAACAAGACGACATCTCTGTATAAGCTTTAGGGAATAAATGAAGTGGGCAATTCTGGATAATGTATTGCAATGCAATTTACTGTTCGCAGACTATACAATATACTAAATGTCATTGCCTATGATACCTCAATATAAATTCCATGTTTTGGGTGCTCTTAGCTAAAGAATGAAGGATATCACTGGATGTGAGGGTCACGTGATTGGTGCACAACCACATGGCAGTCTTTTTAGTCAAGACCCTTTGCTTCACTGTCTTCAGGCAATAAAGACACTAAAACTCAAGTATAAAAAGCCATATATTAATATAATGTGGATATATATTGGAGTTGAAGCCATGTATATATTGGTAAAATCTGCTGATTTTGGGTTAGGTTCGGGGTGTTCTTGGACTCAACTTACTACACAAATATTGCTTTTGGACTGAATTTTTTTTGAAGTGTTCAAAACCGCCTGGCTGCATATCCAAATGTAATTAAGCACTTGCTAAAGGGTTTGATTCATGATAGTGGTGTCAAAGAATTACCCAGTATCTGGGGTGACCTGTTTGGCCAGCTGCCTCCATGTGATTCATAAGATTACAATCTAATAAATTATGCTGTAATGTTCCAGAAACAGCTCCACACCAGTCCGAGGTTTGTGCCTGGTATTAAAGCTCAGTTACATTGAAGTGAATGGAGCTGGGCTGCAATACCATATTCAATCTATGAAAAGTTGGGGCACTATTTTCTAGGGGCAGGCATGGTTTTTCTAATCTTGCACAATCCCTTAAAGGGGTTGTCAGAATTATGGAAAAAAAAAATGTATAGTACTGTAAATCTGATGGGCAGCAATATATCACTAAGTTAAGCAAGTTTTAGGCAAAAAAAAAATCTATATTTCCTCATTTCCCTGGTTCTTTTCTGGTCTTTGTTTACATGCAGTAATAACAATCTCTGCCCCTCCCCCTTCCTGCTATGCAAAGGCAGTGAATACAAGAGCTGGCCTGAGTGACATGTCTGCTGGAATACTCAGCAGCGTGTTGTATGTGTAGGACTACAAGTCCCAGCTGTACAATGACACTGCTGATGCACACAGGGTCTTACCCCTACCTGTTCTTGTACAATACAATACTTTGCATCTCCTCCAGATCAGCTCCAGTCAGCTCTGTGTCTGTAGGGTGAGGAGGGCAGATACTGTGTCTCTTTACATCTGCAGCTGCTGTTGTAAAGCCTTCAGTGTGTTCTGGCTGAAGGGGTTAATGTTTTATCTGAAAGAATCCAGGGAGAGAGCAGATAGCAGGAGCCGGCAGAGCAGGGGGCGTGGCCAGTGATGTCTCGTGTACAGGCTGTTATCTCTGGTGCACGAATACAAGATTAGCAGGGAGGCAAGCTGACATCACAGGTCATGTGATCCTGAGTGAAATTTGATAAACCAGCAGCTTTAGAAGCAGAAAGTGTATGGAAAAGCTGTTGTATTTGACTAGTTAGAAACATACAAAGGACAAAAAAAATAACTCGGCAACCCCTTTAAACCCAAAATGCCTTACAGTGTACCTGAAAATAGTGATGGTATATATAAGACTGATCAAGGGGGCACTAGTCTAAAAAAAAATTATTAGTGCATGGGTAAAATGGCTCACAAAGGAAAAGAGACTAAATGCATGTATAACAGGGAGATCTGAGAATGGTGAATCGTCCCAATTCCTGAACAAGAATCCTGTTTTAAGGGAGTCAGACCTGTTTCTTCTTGGCAGCAACTGGTAGTTGATGGGGGGGACATTCTTGTTGTTGTTTAGTTCATATCTCTCCTAAATCAAGGGACAGCAGGGGCGATCATGTTAAAAACCAAAAGTTTCCTTCACCAAAAACAGTTTTTTTCCTCTAATTTATTGTCAGGGAAGACCAGGACGTAAAGGATACGCTGGAGAACAAGGCCCAGAAGGCTTAAAGGTGATTATCTGCCACCGAAAAAGTGCAGCTACTTCTAGTGCTCAGAAAATCTTACAGACTGCGGATGAGATTGTCATCTGGGACTTGAAATTGCTTCCTCTTCCTCCTCCTCAGCTTTTCTTGGCTGTTATGTCTTTGGAGGTTGAGGGCTGCAAAATGTTTGAGAGAAATGATCATCTTTTATCTTTAATTAATAGTGAAGTACTGCGCATGGACTTCTAGTAGAGAAAAAAAGCTGATGTTGGAGAATTTGAGAATTGCTTATTTGAGAGGGAACCAGACAGATGGACGTGTAGCCTCTGGTCAAAGCAAATGTCCTCAACCACTGAGCCCTTGCAGTCACATAACGTTAAGGGGAACCTGTCAGGTCCATGATGCTGGATTTGCTGAGGACAGCATAAATAGTGACAGACACATTGCTTCCATGCTTAAATTGAAGCAGATTTTAAGAACTTACTTGTTAATCTCTGCAGCACATGGCCAGGAATGAGTCCAGTGAGATGTGAGCTTGCCCGCCCTCCAGCCAGTAACTGACAGATTTCTCACTATTACTGTATAAATGGTGAAACTTGTCAGTCAGCAGCTGAAGGGAGCGTGCCTCACGAATTTCATTAGCGTCCTTACTGGCAGCGCTTGAAATGACTTGATTGACATGCTTACCAAGTTCTCACAATCTACTTCACTTAAACATATACGTGACAGGTCGCCGAAATCAGAGTATCTGTTACTACTTTATGCTGCCCTAGGAGAGGGCAGAATAACAGACCTAACAGGTTGCAAAATGCTGTCTGCCTTCGACCACCACTAGAGGGAGCTTAGAAGCTTATTGCATACTGTTGATATTGCATGTTGTTTGTACTTTGAGAATTATTTGTTATACTCACTTATATAGCGCTGACATATTCTGCAGCGCTTCACAGACATTAGCATCACGCGGTCCCCAATGGGGCTCAGAATCTAATTTCCCTATCCGGAGCACCCGGAGGAAACCCTCACAAACACGGGGAGAACATACAAACTCCATGCAGATGTTGTCCTTGGTCAGATCAAGAAGAACACTAACAACAGTATGTAGCTCCCCCTATTGGTGACTGCAAGCAGGCAGAATTTTATCATTTAGCTCTATGGCAATATGATGCTGGGTATAGTTTACCATATAACAATTGTGCTTTTATTTTCTTCATCAGGGTGAAGTTGGAGATATAGGAAACATCGGAAAAATTGGCGAAGCGGTACGTCTCATTATAATGCAACAGAATCTGATTATTTCAGTTTATACTTGCAGTGAAATACCAGAAATATTTAAATGTTTTCACTTTCATAACACTAAATTTCAAATACACACAATGTTTGGTCACTGGTGCACAAAATGCCCTAACCTCTCTTTAGCAGATACAATGGATCCTTCAAGCTACCTTCTCCTCAAGTTACAATACTTCCGGCGTCATAAAGCAGAATATTTAAAGGCATGAACACCTTCACGGCAATTTCTGATTGCATTTTACTTATTTTGGGATAAAAAAAAATTTCAGTTAGTCTTTTTTGAAAACTTTTATCAAATTTTGCCCTACGGTTTCAGCCTCTCTGCAGAGTATCTTCCATTCAGTTTCACACTTGAGCAATCAGGTTGCTGCTCTGACGGATGGATGTATAGCCCTTATCTTTAAATTCCCAACAGCTCATAAGCAATCATTATAGCTAAATTCTAAACTGATAACATGTGTTTATGAGCTGTCATGATTTCAGAGATAAGGGCTACAAATCAAGCCGCCAGAGCAGCAATGGCTCAGTGTGAAACTGAAAGGAAGATACTTTGCATATAGGCTGAAACTTAACCCTGTTAAAAATGTTTGTATTAAAGTGTAACTGTCATTGTTTTTTATTTGTGTAATGTATAGGGGCAGTGATACTGACCATTTTTGTAATATACTTTAATAACTGAAATTGTACATTTCTATTAGAAAAATAGCTCTAAAGTGGCCCATTTTGAGCCTTAGCAATGCTCCTCTGTCTTCTGTTTACATAATACAGTCAATGTTGAGAGGAGCGTTGCTAAGGCTCAAAATGGGCCACTTTAGAGCTATTTTACTAAGGCTTCATTCACACGACCGTATGTGTTTTGCGGTCCGCAAATTGCAGATCCGCAAAAAAAACGGATGACGTTCCGTATGGCATCCGTGTTTCCGTTTTTTGGCGGATCCATTGTAACAATGCCTATCCTTGTCAGCAAAACGGACAAGAATAGGACATGTTCTATCTTTTTTGCGGAACGGAAATGCGGACATACGGAGTACCTTCCGTTTTTTTTGCGGACCCATTGAAATGAATGGTTCCACATACGGTCCGCAAAAAAAACGGAACGGACACGGAAACAAAATACGGTCGTGTGAATGAAGCCTTATTGAAATGTACGATTTCGGTAATTAAAGTATATTACAAAAATGGTCAGTTACACTTTAAAGACCAATTGAAATAAAAAAAGACTTTTAGCTCAAAATAAGTAAAATGCAATCATAAAAAATTGCCCCTGAAGGTGTTCATAACCTTTTAAGCCAGCTCTGCTGAGAAACCATATGACAAGCATATAAAGACTTTACTCCTATGACGGGAAATGGTTTACATTATGATTTACATCCGCTCTAAATATAAAAATATTCACAATGCTGCAGACATTAAAGAGCATAAAGAATAAATCTAGACATATACGTTAACACGTTCACACCAGGATATTAGAACCAGTCCGTCGTCACCTCTGTCATCTGTACAGAATGGGTCAGCTTGCTCCCATTCGTCCGAAAAGCATAAGCGGTGGCAGTCTGCCATGTTCCTGTTTTTCAGGCAAATGTTTTATCTTTACCATTTGAGGTATGCAGAAGTTATCACAAATTGCTTTGATCAGAAGGAGACTACTGAAAGCGATCTCTGCACAGAATGATAATAATAAGGGCTGGAGAAGGACGCATGAACTCTTCTATAGAACGTATAGGGGCGCTTTCTCCTGTGTCACCTGTGATGACGTGCAGGTGTATTTTAATACAGTTATAACATGACATTCCCATATACCGTGACCTTGATTTTGAGAGCCAGTTTTCTAACACCTGTACCCGCATTTGTATAGTGTGTTAAAAAAAATAATATTTTTATTGTTTTTTGGGGGTTTTTTTAACTTATTTTATCTACTTTTCTACTCCTTATCTCTGTTTCTTCCTCTCTGCTCATACACATTACGTGAATGTCGGACAAACCACCTGACGTGTACGGTGGTGTCCCAAATTTCATTTTTCCGGCACATTATACATTGCTGATTTTCATAGTTATGACCACCCTACAATCCAGCAGAGATGGTCGTGCTTGCACACTATAGGAAAAATCACCGGCCTATGTGCGCTCCCACAGTCCTAGCCACCAGAGAGGCTGACACTTTTTCCTATAGTGTGCAAGCACGGCCACCACTGATGGATTGCAGGGTGGTCTGTAACCATGGAAACGAGCAGTATATAATGTGATGGAAAAATGAATCCAGCCAGCAAAGTAGGCAATATGGAGAATCACAATACATTAGTAAGTGCCGTGTATTAACTTAACTTTCTCTACATGATAAATGCCACTTACTGAAGTAAGACAACCCCTTTAACAAATAAATTGCCAGCACTCTGCAGTAAAGGTACTGCTGGGTGTTACCAGTAGCTGGTGTGTCTGACTTGAATCAGTGCTGCCAGTTTTAGACTGCGCAGGGACAACCCCCCCAACTGGTAACACCCACCTGTACCTTTACTGCAAGCTGCTAGAAATCCATTCATAAATGTCTAGTAGAAATCATAAACGAATGGCACAACATAAAACTGACCTGATGACAGATCCTCTTTATCAGGGTTCCTCAACTCCATTCCTTAGGACCCACCTGCCGGCCATGTCAGGATTTCCTTAGTATTCAGCAGGTGATATAATTAGTGTCAGTTTGTCAGGACTTACCATGGGTATTCATTCTGAGGGATATTCTCAAATGAAGACCGGTAGGTGGGTCCTGAGGACTGGAGTTGAGGAACACTGCTCTTTATCATAGACAAGTAGAATCTGGTAAGTGCAGGAACTGGATCTATGAGCCATGGGGTTTTGTAGATTTTTTACATAATGAGAATATCAGGCCTGAAATGTTCTTAAACAAATATATGTTTCTCACATGCACTTTTGTCTATGGGTTGATTTATTTAACAGCTGTAGGAAGAAGCATGTATGTATGTCTTGGAAAGCCACAGCTTAGATGCGATACATTGACGATTTCCCTCTAGTTGTATATTATCTTTTGAAGATGTTTTCTTCTTTTGTTTAATCATATCATTTTTAAGGTTACTGAGCTCTTACCTTTTTTTTTTTTTATTGGTCCAGAAAACCCAATGGGGGAGATCAATCAAGACTGGTGCTTTCTGTGCTTTTCTGATATCCCTTGCGTTACTGGTGAATGCGCCTAATTTATCCTCCGGCAGTCCATGCTCCTAAACAGCTCAGAGCTATCATAGATTTCTGACTTCACTTGCTTCAAAAAACTTGTTTAAACAAAGAGAATTTGCTGTGGCGCCTGGCCATGCCCCTTTTCACAAAAAGTAAAGAAATCTGTGGCTCTAGTAGCCCAGTTGAAAGGTAGCTATCCAATAGGTCCTACTATGTCTTTCTTGTACATAGGACCTTTCTTGATGCACCCCCATGAGCTTGGCTGCCGCTGTTTGACACTGGTTTTTACAGTTAAACGAAATGTCCAAGATTTCCTTCTATTTTATCTTACACCCCCTCCCTGTCGGACCTTTGAGGGAAGCATACTTGCCTGCTCCATGCTGCCTGGATTCGGCTCCCTGGGTTCACCACTGTCTTTAATGTGATTTAGCCTCCACAAGTAAACTTCTAGAATGGATATGGTCATGTGTGCCACTACAGCAAATGACTGGCTGCAGCAGTGATGTGCAGATTAGGGGCATGGCACCACTGCAGCCAGTCATTGGCTGTAGCAGCACACATGACCTTGTCCATTCTGTAGGTTTACATGTGGGGACCAAAGGGCAGTAAAGACAGAGATGGACAAAAGGAGCTGGAACTAAGTGGCAGAGAGCTGGTAAGTATTCTTTATTCACGGGTCTGACACGAGGCGGGGCATGGGTTTAACAACGATGGGAATTGTAGACGACCAATTTAAAGGGGTTTGTCTTACTTTCACAAGTGACATTTATCATGTAGAGAAATTTAATACAAGGCACTTACTAATGTATTGTGATTGTCCATATTGCCTCCCTTGCTGGCTTCTTTTAATTTTCCATCACATTATACACTGCTCGTTTCCATGGTTACAACCACCCTGCAATCCAGCAGCGGTGGTCGTGCTTGCACACTATAGGAAAAAGGGCCAGCCTCTCTGATGGCCGGGACCGTGGGAGCTCACATAGGCTGGTGCTTTTTCCTATAGTGTGCAAGCATGACCACCGCTGCTGGATTGCAGGGTGGTTGTAACCATGGAAACAAGCAGTGTATAATGTAATAGAAAATCGAATCAAGCCAACAAAGGAAGCAATATGTATAATATCAATATATTAGTAAGTGGCTTGTATTAACTTTCTCTACATGATAAATGCTGTTTGCTAAAGTGAGACAACCCTTTTAAGTATACTGTCAACTAAAACGTCTAAAAGTCTTTTTCTGTGTCAATTTTACAAAGTACTTTTCCATTGAGCTTGTACTGGCTACATATATTTTACCTGTATTATTGAGGCCCTCTTAGAAATTTAGCATTAGGGCCCAGAGACCTTCCTGCCACATAAAAAAAGAATAGTACTAATAATGGGGGGGGGGCTGAAACAAATTTCACATTGGATCTCAACAATGTCCAGCTACACCTCTGCTATAGATATATTTACAGACTAATTAAAAATAACTGAGGGAAAATTTCCTATATAACTTTTGGTTCGTGCAGCAGCAGAAATATGTGTTGTGGGTGAGAACATCTTTTTGTAACTGAAAATCTGGAAGATAAGTTTGAAGACAATTTGTGAATGAAAACAGATGACGGAAGCTGGGATGAATTATTGGAGCTATGACTCATGTCCAATGCTGGATTCTTATATTACATGAGGACACAGAAGCTGCTGCCGCTGAGTTACATGGTGGAAACAGAGCTAACCAGTTTTACTGTGACAAAGGCACCGTAAATCATCATTCCTAGCTAAAAGTAATGAGATGAAATGTTACCTGCCCCCACCTCTAGATGGGCGACTAATGAAAAAGTGCGGCACTGAAGGCTGCTGCAACAGTAGTCTATCAGACACAGCTACGGCCATTCTCATCTTGAGTAGGGATTGTAGTGCTCTAATTGCAAATTTGTAGAGGATTTGCATTTGGATATGGTTTCATCAAAAGAAATCTGTTTTTGTTATTTTGCCTTTTAGTATTACTTTTAGCTGGAAAATGTGTTTTGTCTGGTTCTTCTCCTAGGAGGTTATTCTAATTTTGTTGATTTGTTTTTGCTTTTGTTTTGTAGGGGCCTGAGGGGTTGCCAGGAGAACCTGGGCCACCTGGAGATCCTGGAGAAAAGGTACCATGGGCACCCCGAAAAGTTGCATGTATGATGTTTTGTAGGGTTTCTTGTCAGGGTTTCAACAGGCCATAAATCCGGCCATGGGAGGGGGTCTCGTCGCGAAAGAATGGATAACTGCTCAAAGTTTTTCACAAGTGGACTAACCCCCTGTCAGCTGTCAGTGAGGGTCAGACACCTATCTATGGTGGCTGTTTTTTCAGTATCTCAGGAGGGTTCTTCTCAGAACTAGCATGTAGTCAGTGGTATTAAACAACATAGACTGACTACACCAAAATTGGCCAGACATATGACCATTGACCAGCTTTACCCTCACCTACTGTGTCCTCCCATACCGCATAGATTGTAAGCCTTCACGGGCAGGGCCCTCTCTCCTTCTGTACCAGTCTGTAACTTGTTTGTCCTAGAGCAATTGTCTAGACTATGTATGTAAACCCCTTTTAACATGTACAGCGCTGTGGAATGAATGGCGCTTTAATAATAAATAATAATAATAATAACAGCCTTGTGCCAAACTGTGCCTCTCAGAAATTAAGATGCCAGCATCACTGCTTGGTTAAAGGGGTATTCCGGTTACCATAAATATAACTTATGGTTTAGACTATTTCATCATCAATAATTACCTAATATAATGTCAATTTCACATATTTACCGTTCAGTAGTTATAAAAGTAGTTTTCTTCCTCTGCTACCCACTGTGTTTCCTCATAAGTTACCATGACATCGATCTGTAGTTCTGAGCCTTTGTTAGAATGAGCATGCTCAGTGTGTTACTATCAGTTCTCTAGCTAAATGTTATTGTGCTGCTGATTACTGAGAAGAGGGGGCGTGATCACACAGGCAGCCAATCATTAAACATCAACACTCACGAACAAGCACAGACTCACAGCAGGAAAGCTAGGGATTGTGGGGATTGTAGTTTTGTGAGGGAAGATCAGGAGCCATGATACTCTCAGTGTGTTGCAGGCTCACACAGGAGCTAGACAAATGGATTGCAAGATAAAATGAAGCTCTGGTTATGTGTATAGTTATGGGTTCTGGTTGGGTCACAGCTTGCAGCCTTAATGCAGTTTTTCAGAAATTAAAGGGGTTGTCCTGGTTCAGAGCTGAACCCGGACATACCCTTAATTTCACCCAGGCAGCCCGCCTGATGTTAGCATCGGAGCATAGGATGATTAACTAATTAGCGCAGGGCAAAGGCATTTAGCCCGGTTCCGGTGACAAAACGGGCTCTGCCGAGCGCAGGCTTCCGCCCAGCAGTGAGCCCGGTGATGTCACTGGCGCTGATGGGTGGACTTTAGCGCTGCCCTAGCCAGTAAAACGGCTAGGGCAGCGCTAAAGCCGACCCATTACAGCCAGTGACGGCACCGAACACACTGCCGGGCAGAAGCTTCCGCCCAGCAGTGTGTTATGTAAACAGAAGAGCCCTTGCCCTTTTTCAAATTATAGAAGCACACAAAAGTCCCAAAAGAGTCACTAGACGAATACAGTCTCCAGGAATAGGGAAGCTGCGCATAGTTCTTTAGCTATCATTATAGTGTTACTTTCCTTATTTAGACCTCCAGCAGTACAATAAAGATTCCATCTGTCGTCTAATCCCCACCTCTAATAATAATGAGATGACTCTGATGGCTCTGCCTCAGTCTACACAGCAATACTGCAGAACATATAAAATGTCAGCCTCCTGTGCATGCTGCAGCAGAGATTTTCTTATACAGCAGACACCACCATAAAATGTTAATAATATGTAATATTTATTATTGGACTTACAGTATGTTTTGCTTTTGATTTGACCCTACCGCGTAATATTTCACTTGGAATGAATACAGTCTTGAGAAATATATCTGAGAGTCTATAAGTCTTGAGAAATATATCTGCAAGGATTCCTGCATCACAGGGGTTATATGGAATAATTATGTCTCATACAAACACTCTTTGAAGGGGTAGATAACGATTTATTGATATCTCTGCTCCAATCATTACTTCTTGTAGAAGAAAACATAGATGGAGGCAGCTTGTCCAAAAATTCCAAATAACTATTATCGCTCGAAGCCATAAATGGTTGTTAAATGAGGTAATTATGTAAGTCACGGAAACATGGCTTCAATATTATGTGCACATAAGGTTCAGGATTGTGGGCATTCTTAGTCTAATTGTATGTTCCCACAGAAGCTGACTCAGGCAATATACAGTACATGGAATAAGGAGGGAAATGTTCATTTTCTGTTTCCTAGTTTATCAGCAAAAAGTAAAGATGGAGCTTTAAAGTTTTGGAAATTCTTTAGGTTCATTTATTAACATTAAAAGAGGTATATCATGATTAGAGATGAGTGAATTTCATATTTTGAAATTCGTTCAAACTTTATTTGGTGGTAAAAGTAGAATTGCGTTATGGATTCCGTTACCACGAACCATAACACAATTCTATGACGGAATGCATAGAGGCATTCCGTTACAATAGAAGTCTACGGGCTGGAGTCCTCTCCTGCAATTATTCCTTATTTCATGTATGTCTTTTCTTTTTTTCCCCAGGGAGAACGTGGTAGTCCTGGTCCTGAAGGTCCTTCGGGTGAAAAAGGGTCACAGGTATAGGATTGTGTAAATGTAAAGTCTATAACCACATAGTGAGATTTCCATAAAATATGTCTTCCTCAACTGTTGTCATGGTAACTGCTTGAAGAATACGCACCCTATGTATGAAACGTAAGTGGTTAATCCCATCTGGAGATTTTTGGTAAATCCACAGGATAAGGGCCCATTCACACGACCGTGTGTGCCTCGTTCTCGTATTGCGGCCCGCAAACAGCAGGTCCACAATCGGCCCTGTGAATCCCCTATCAAGGATGCGGACCCATTGACTTCAATGGGTCTGCAATCTGCAAGATACAGAGCGGTGCGGATCTTCTGAGTTGAATTATCCCCCAAATTAAAATTTAACATGTAAATCAATAGTAAAAAAAAAATTCCAACGGTATCCATATTATTGACAACTTGGGGGAAATTTACGTTTATGACTGCCTATTTTGGGCTAAATCTTTTTCTTTTGGTCTTTGTTAAAAATGTCCAGCCATTTCTGAGATACAAGGGTTAAAAATCAGTTGTTTGCAATGTGACACAGTCTGTTTTCTTTTAATCTCATCATCTGACAGGTCATGTGTAGCTCTTATCTCTGATCTGTTGACCTCATAAACACTTATTAGAGTTCAATTCTTATCAAACTGATAAGAATATGGCTTAGGCTACTTTCACACTAGCGTTAAGCACGGATCCGGCGGGTCAAGGGGCTTGCCAGATCCGTGCAGATAATACAACCATGTGGATCCGTAATGAACGGATCCGGTTGTATTATCTTTAACATCTGTTAAACGGATCCGTCATGGACTCCATTGAAAGTCAATGGAGGACGGATCAGTTCACCATTGTGTCACACCAAACGGATCTGTCCCCATTGACTTGCATTGGGGGCCATTCCGGATCCGTCTTGGTGCCGATGCCTGGACCGGAGAGCAAACCGCAGCATGTTGCGGTTTGCTCTCCGGTCTGGAGACGGAACGGAATGCTTTTAGGAGCATTCCGTTGTCATCAGTTCAGTTTTGTCCCCATTGACAATGAATGGGGACAAAACTGAAGCATTTTATTCCGGTATTGAGCCCCTATGACGGAACTCAATACCGGAATAGTTAAACGCAGGTGTGAAAGTAGCCTAAAATGTTTATGAGGTCACGCGATGAGAGAGCTACAGAGCTAAACATGAGCAATCTGTTGGGATCTGTTGTGACACCTTTCAAACATACTGATTTTGTTTAATCCTTCAGAAACATTTCACAATCATAAAAAAAATGCCCCGGAAGGTGTCCATAGCCTTTAAGGCTGGGGAGCCACAAAGCTTTGATTGAGCAAATTACACATTAAAACTGTGAGATCGCTGCTGTGATTGATATAAAAAATCTGACCTGATCTGTGCAGGACCTTGTTTTCTATAGGGAATAATTGAGGTTACATTTTTTCTGGCATTTTTTTCTTTTTTTTCCCCACTTTACTAACATGTTTCTATGAAGCTCCATTGCTTGTGTCTGTTCTATGAAGCTCCATTGCCTGTTTTCCCAGGAGTGGTTAACCACCACTAGTAATGGGGCAGCATTCCTGCCTCTACAGATGAACTGCTATGTACAATGTTATATAATACACATCTAATGGATAATGCAGGGACCGCCTGTAGCAGAATGAACACATTTCCTCTGGCAGAGAAGGCTCGCTGACAGACCGGTACCAGGAAGTTACGTAAAGATTGTTTTGTGGTTTCAATGGATCTTGCAGATTTTCCGACTTTCTGCTGAGCTATTCAAGACTGAAATAAGTTTCCATCATTACCATTTTTACTTTGAACCGTTGCATTGACCACCGGGGTAACATTACAAGACTTATTTCATGGAAATGAGATTTAAGGTCTCTCTATAAATTGCCACAGGACATATAGGGTTAGAAGAATTTGCAAAACAGCAGAATTTGTCTAACTGGAACCACGTTACCAAGATTTTCTCCAGTCCCTATAGGCGCTGCCTACACAGGGTTCACCACAACTATGTGCGCTTTGCACTTCAAAACATAACTTTCACAGGCTCAAAACCACAGACATTAAATGATACTTTTTGTACCCAAACAGAAGGGACGGCTTCATTCATAGACAGTCTGTCTACTCCATCACGAAGAACGGCGGAAAAACAGAACCTGCCTGCACCAAAACTCCCATAGAAGTGCTCTGCAACTTGAACAACAAAATAAAGCAGCACAGCAATGGTTGCATCAAATATACAATGGACTAGTGTCCATTGTATAGCGGCTATGCTTGGTATTACAGCTCAGACCCATTCATGTCCTAGGCCATGTGACCGATGAACGTTATTTCACTGGCCTACGAAGAAGCCTAAGCGCTCACTGGTACGCTGCGGCCACTTCGTACCGTTGGTCAGCAGGGGTGCCCAGAGTCAGACACCCACCAAGCTGATATTGATGACCTATCCTGGGGACAAAAAAAAATCCTGAAGAACCCCTTTAAATTAAAGAACTCCCGCAAAAAAATTTTATTCTCTGACCTGTTAGAAAGGTGCATGATATAATCTGTAGTGATTGTCATTTCCTGATCAGTGACTGTTTCTGTGAGTAATAACCTCTCTTCTTATTGTAGCTGGGTCATGTGACCAACTCCCTGACCTCCAACTGACCCAGGACAGGAAGCCAGTCACTGCTCTATTCATTCCTATGGGAGCCTCACTTTCAGTCTCATAGGAATACATAGAGAATTAGACTTCCTGTCCACACATAAGTCTATGTGTGAGTTGGTGAGTCTAATTGCTGGTCACATGACACAGATAAGAAACTTCAGGATGATAGAAGTCAAAAATTCAGACACTGGTAAGAAAATTAAATTCACTACAGATTATATCATGTACATTTCTAGCAGGACATGGAATCAAATTTTTGTCGGGAGTTCTTCTTTAAGTTACTTGATTGCCCATTGGAAAGTGTTCTTCTCAAGATATCATTGATAAATGCGGATGAGGATGCACCTAAAATGTAATGTACTTTCCCTGCACCCATGTGTAATATTCCTGCACACACATTCCTATAGAGACATGTAAAAAAAGCTGTTTGAGAGAGGTCTTTACTATTTTTCTCATTTTTTTTAGCACTTTTATGCAAACAGATGTTATTTTAAAATATATATTGCATTTTTTTATGATTGTTTTTTGTATTACGCTTTAAGCATTTCTACACTTTTTGCGCCTTTTTTATTTTTTTCAAAACACAGCAGGCCAAATTTACTAATGTATTTGCACCTAAAATCTTTTTAAAAAGGGGAGCAAATTATACAATTTTGGCTGCCATTTGGCGCAACTCATTTCCACACTTGTTTCCAACTTGCTCAACAAGAAGGCATGGCTTATCTGAAAGGGGTAGAGCTTCGAGTGGTCAGGTCCCTAATGATGCAGCAGACAATTACCAGGAAGGAAGCGTTCTTTCCCAGTAATCGCCTGCTCGTTAGTGGAGGAAGCCACTGCATGCCATCGCTTGTCTCCAAACTGACTCGTTGTTTGCCAGCAGCAGGCGGTCTGCAGCGAGAAGTGAGAGTTCTCTATATAAATTCTTCTCTCTTCTCAATCGATCAATTGGTAGGGGTCTCAACTAGGGACGAGCGAATCGACTTTAGATGAAACATCTGAAGTCGATTCACATAAAACTCAGTTTCAATACTGTACGGAGCGAGCACTCCATACAGTATTAGAATGTATTGGCTCAGATGAGCTGAAGTTATTACGTCACGAAGTCTCGTGAGACTTTGCATAATAACTTAATTAATTAATTTGTACAGTAAAAAAAAAAAAACATTTCCCGAACTCGGGTTCAGTTCTAAGTGCTACCTTGGAACCGAATATGAGTTCGGGAAATGTTTTTTTACAGTACAAATTCATTTATGAAGTTATTACGCAAAGTCAGAACATCAGCTCATCTGAGCCAATACATTCCAATACTGTATGGAGCGCTCGTTCCGTACAGTATTGAAACAAAGTTTTATGCAAATCAACTTCGGATGTTTCTTCTGAAGTCGATTCGCTCATCTCTCTCAACACACAGACCCCCACAGATCAGAACTTTTGATGTGTCACTTTGACCCTTTAAGCAAAAATGCTTTTTTTGTTTAATAAAAAACATAGTGAGTGGCCACATGTGAGTTATACTGTAAGTCAATGGGAAATTCAGTCATATTCTAATGTACTTGCCTATAGGAAAAAATACACATAAAAAACACATTTCAAAAATATGAGGCCAAAAAATTGCAACCAAGAAAACACTCATTGACCTCATCTGTAAAGGAATCCTTGAATAAAAAAGCCTTTAAACAAAGTAAAAAAAAATAAAAAGAACAGCAAAAAACGGTAAAACCACATAGGGCAACATACCGTATATCATGTGTGTGTAAATTTTGGAAGTTTTAACTTTTGCTTTTAATTACATCTTTTAGGGCTATCCGGGACCCCCTGGCATACCTGGACCAGTTGGCCCACCAGGATTACCAGTAAGTGAAAGATCAGAGATAAGTCAACTTTGTTCTACCACAGGTTACATGATATAGCTTGATTTTTAGTGATTTACAAGGCAGTCAGATACAGATGTGTAGAGGCATTGATGGTTCATTTTGGTTGTTTATAACATCACCAAATTCTATCTTTCTATCTTAGGGTCCTGCTGGACAAAGGGGATCACCAGGAATACAAGGTCCAAAAGGGCAAAGAGTAAGTATGCTTTGGTCTCCTCTATATCATGAATTATGTTTAACATGTTCAAATGTTTTATACTGATGAATTATCTTCAGGATAGGTCATCATTATCTGATCGGTGGGGGTCTGACACCCGGTACTTCCGCCGATGCACTGCGGCATTCTCGCAGCTTACCAGGTGACGTCACATTCATCGGTCATGTGGCCTAGGAGCAGCTCCATCCATTGTGTAGTGGACAAAGCTGGTTACTGCAGCACTGCTCCCATGATCCATTAATCTACACAGAAATAGTTGATAGGGTATTGGACCCCTGCTGATCAGATACTGATGGCTTGCGGTTCGGTGGTGCAGGGTATCGAACCCATGCTGATCAGATACTGATGCCCTGTGGTTCGGGGGTGCAGGGAATCGGACCCCTGCTTATCAGATACTGATGGCCTGGGGTGCAGGGTATCAGTTCCCTGCTGTTCTAATACCGATGGCCTGTGGTGCGGGGATGCAGAGTATCGGACCTCTGCTGATCAGATACTGATGGCCTGTGGTTCGGGGGTGCAGGGTATCGGACCCCTGCTGATAAGATACTGATGGCCTTTGGTTCGGGGGTGCAGGGTATCGGACCCCTGCTGATCAGATACTGATGGCCTGGGGTGCAGGGTATCCGACCCCTGCTGATCAGATACTGATGGCCTGTGGTTCGGGGGTGCAGGGTATCGGACCCCTGCTGATCAGATACTGATGGCCTGGGCTACAGGGTATCAGACCCCTGCTGATCAGATACTGATGGCCTAGGGTGTGGGGCTGCAGGTTATCAGACCCCTGCTGATCAGATACTGATGCCCTGTGGTTCGGGGGTGCAGGGTATCGGACCCCTGCTGATCAGATACTGATGGCCTGGGGTGCAGGGTATCAGTTCCCTGCTGTTCTAATACTGATGGCCTGTGGTGCGGGGATGCAGGGTATCGGATCTCTGCTGATAAGATAATGATGGCCGGTGTTGGGGGGGTGCAGGGTATCGGACCTCTGCTGATCAGATACTGATGGCCTGTAGTTCGGGGGTGCAGGGTATCGGACCCCTGCTGATCAGATACTGATGACCTGGGGTTCGGTGGTGCAGGGTATCGGACCCCTGCTGATCACTGATGGCCTGTCTTGAGGACAATGACAAAATTCAGAAATAGCTCTTTAGACAGAAATCAATAGGTATGATGTCTGTGATACTTACAAGTACACAATCACATCTGGTCATTGGGGGATCCATGCAGCAAAGTCTCCCAAGGCCAGCTTTATGGTCCAGGTTGTCCATACTGGACAAGACTTTGGATTTTCCATACTTTGACTCCCCATTGAATATAAACTAGTGTCCTTAGCGTTTCTGTTTGCAATTTGAGTTCCTTGCTGACAAGTTTCTCCATACAATCCTACTACTGAAGAAGGAACCGGAGACAGCTGTAAACCATTTCTACGCAGCTAGCGGTGGCCTGTTTGTCAGACGTAACGAAATGCTGATGTATTTGTTTATGCATATGTTCTGAGAAGAATCAAAGAGAAAAATGCTAATTAGACACAGAGTGCAAGATAATTAAATGACCTGCTCTGAAGCTGCACAAAGCGAAGGCTTACGACCGAGCTATAAAACTGGAGGGAGCCTTGTCCATCTAATCCAGATGTGGTACACGAGGACAAGTAAGCGCCAGAGGTACCGAATACTTGTGATCATGAGAAATTAAGAAGGAAGTGCCAAGAAACACTCTCTATGGTAGAGGAAAGTATTAAGATGCTTGGGTACTAAAGACCACAGATGGAATCCCATCATCCCCCCATATACCAAAGTATGATTCATTCAGTGGATGCATCTTCTCATGGCTATCCGTTCTCTGGCCCAGTAATTATGTCCTTACACTATATACGCTAAATGACCCCTGTTCTGTGGATTTAAAATCTCTTTCAGGTCAATTTCTGGTGATTTTTTTTTTTCTGCACCGAGTAGATAAGCTTTTTGTAAAATCCCATCTACTTTACTGCTACTGTAAACCATTTACAGATTTTCCTTGGATGATTTTCAAAGACATGTCCTCTTTCTGGGACTTAAAAATATTTTCCAGCGGGGATATATGTTACCAAAAATGTCCAGGATTCTCAATGGGGAGGAAGGCACCACTACCGGGTGGGCGCTGTTACGAATGAGTGCTTCCTGCCCCAAGTGTCTTCCATTTTGAAAACCAAAATATGGTCACCCTAATTAAACTCCAGTAGTCTCCAACATGAAGAAATGATGATGGCACTCACCATAATTGTCCAAATGGTCTTCATTTTCATCCAAAAATGATGCAATGGCAGCAGGGGTGCAGAGCGCCACACATGCACCACAGACAGCGATGGCTGTTTCGCGTCAGCACGGTTCCTCAGGCCTTCAATGTCAGGCTCAGGTCTTCAAACTCCAATAGTCTGTCCCAGCAGAGGAACAAACTACCGGAGTTTACAGTATCCGGCATAGCATGCAGCGGTATTTGTCAGCCAAAAGTCAGCATTTATTCCAGAAAGCCATTGGATCCCATTATAGTCAATAGGGATCCAGTGGGATCGGGCTATGCCGTATACAGTAAACTCTAGTAGTCTCTTCCTCTGCCAGAACAGACCACCAGAGTTTACTGCTGGGGATGTGAACCTACCCATTGTTGGGGCAGAACCCACCATTTACTTACAAAGTAGGATCTCCTATATCTATCATCAGAACTGAAGAATCTCAAATAAAAAACACAGGAGATTTCTGACCTGTCCATGACTACTGATGACCTAATGGTGCCCAGTTCCTCTTCACACCTGGGATATGACGTATCAAGCACTTTTTTCCATCCATGTTCTAGAATCAAACGGAAAGTCACATTCCTGGAGAGCGTGTATGAACCTGCTAACCACTAACTGTATGTCTCCCCATGGAATTTCTCTTCACTTCAGTATCAATGTCATCCTCCATTGGCATTTTAACCATTAAAAACCAGTCAGTTTTACCGATGGCAGTGATCTGTAAACTGAGGGGCATTACATTATAATCCTCTCACACTGACGTTTGACAAATATGTCTTTTAGGCTTTTCATTATAGCGGGTTATATGGTTTAGAAAATTCATTTCCATGTGGAAAATAGAGGGGAATCCTCGAATCCCCATCAGTCAGTTGGAGCGGGTAGAAAGACTTTCTTACCGGAGGATCCAGCACGTCCATAGATTACACAGACTGGCCATTGATTTCAACAGGACATGTGTAATACTTCATTTCCCCTGTGAGGACCATTCGTTTTATGTAGTCGTCTATATACCCAGTGCCTCTTCTGTTTGTTTTTCACTGATATATGGCTACTCAATCTTTTCCTTTAGGGTCCACGAGGTCCTGATGGTCCTCCGGGAGATGAGGGCAGCCCAGGTTTGAAGGTAAATGATCTACTGATATAGTCGAATTTATAATCTTCTTATCTTTGAATGTGATTACAATTATATATTAATATTCCTTTCTGCAGGGCGAAAGAGGTGAATCTGGGAAAAAAGGACTTCCTGGACGTATTGTGAGTAGCAGTCTAAATCTACCTCCAAACAATAGAAATCTGATATTTGGACGCAAAGCAATACAGTTTAGGCATTAACGATGACATATCTACCTAGACTATCAAGATGACTGACCCCACCCAACACGGTGCCCCTAACTGTTCATAGCAGCGTCATACCACACTGTCCTTTATATTAGGGTCCATTTACAAGTCCGGAAAATGGGTCCACATCCATTCCGCAATTTTGCAGAATGGGTGCGGACTCATTCATTTTCAACGGGGCCGCAAAAGATGCAGACAGCACACCAGGTTCTGACTGCATCCGCACTTCCATTCCATGACCCCACAAAAAAATAGAACATGTCCTATTCTTGTCCGTAGCCACAGACAAGAAAAGGCATTTCTATTATAGTGCCGGCCATGTGAGGTCCACATGGAGGTGTCCGTGTTTTGTGGATTCGCAATTTCAGACGTCTGAATGGACCCTTAAGGAGGGTTTTTTTGTCCTTTATGCAGTATGATCATGCTTAAAGGGGTTTTCTTACCTCTTTGCTATGCTATTTTTTTGGCATATTCCTAGGATATGCCACCAATGTCAGATAGGAGCAGGTTCCACCTATGGGACCTGCTCCTATCTCCAGAACAAGACCCCTGGAAGTGAACGAAAAACAGCGGCACATGCAGGGTCAGGCAATTTGTGGCAGTTCTATAGAGGTAAATGGAGTGGTAGCCATGCTTGCGCATTGCTCTCTCCATTCATTTCTATGGGAATTCCGAAAATAGCTGAGCGTACTTGCTTGATTAATTTCGGAACTCTCATAGAAGTGAATGGAGAGTATGCTGCACATACACGGTGCAGGCCTAGTTCTAGAGTTTTCAGAGGTGGGATCTGCACCTATCTGACATTGGTGGCATATCCTAACAATATACCACCATGTCTGAGGTGACACAACCCCTTTAAAGGGTGATTTTGGTTACAACATGTTTTCCCCTGCCCACTGGATGGAGGATGACTGTTTGGTCATTGGGATCACAGTCTCATCTGAATGGAGCACTGCTCTCTATTCATCTCTATGGTACTGCCAGAGATAATGGAGTACAGGGCTCGTCTACCAGAGATTTTGAAAGGAGTGGTAGTGGGCATGCTCGACCAGTGCTCCATTTAAACGGTGGACATGACCTCCTGTTTTTGTAATCAGTGGGGGCCCCAAAGGTTGAATACCTATCAATGTAACAGTTATACCACCCTATGGCTAGATGATAACTTGTCGCTACCAGCATATCCCTTTAATGGTGTATATATCATCTTTTTACATTTTGTTGCAGTGAATGTATACACATCCATCCTGTTGTATAGAGACCACTTCTCAGCAGTCATCTCATTATGATCACAGGCAGGATTACAACTACATATAGAAATCACACACAATAGGTAAGGGTACGTTCACATCACCGCTTTGTTTTCCATTCTTCTGATCCGTCAGAATAACAGAACAAAATGCACCCTTTATTTTGAGCATCCGTTTTGTGCTCATTTTGCAGAACTTTTTATTTCATCAAAAATAACAGATCTCTGACAGAACTGACACCGATGCAAAATGACCACAATTGATGCTCAAAATAAAGGATCCGTTTTTTTTTTATTTAATTTTTCTGTTCCCCCGAAGGATCAGAAGAATGGAAAACAAAACGGTGATGTGAACTAACCCTAATTGTGACAGCTCCTCCCCCTCCCTTCACAGTGACCTCTACAGAGGTCACAAAGCATGCCCACAACATCCTCTCATAGAAATCAATGGATGATCTCCAAAGTACAGTTTTCTATAGTCTATGTGGTTGTTTTAGCACATTTCTAAATGCTGTTAACGGCTGATATATTTATATGTTGTCTTCCATACACATCCATAGGGGAAGGTGGGGAATCCTGGAGAAAGAGGCGAACAAGGAAAACCTGTAAGTAAGGAATTGAATGGTTAAAATGCTGACAAATAATATCATCTATGGGGACTTGCAATTAATTAATTATTATTATTATTATTATTATTATTAATTATCTGTTGCTAATCATGTAAATAGTGAATAAAGTATAATATAATAGTAGAGATGAGCGAATCATTCACAATTTTATTTGCCGAACATTCGTCGAACTTTTCATAAGATTTGCATATTCTACGAATATATTCGTTGAATCTGCGTACAAATCATACGTTATTATGTGGCGTTTTGCGAACATTCGCTCACTAATAACGAACGTTCAGTTTTAAAAGGTACGCAACCTCTTTGAACACTTACGCATGAGCGTACAAATTGCGCATGAAAATGACGGGCTTTGCTGGAGAGGAATGGTGGAGCAGGAGGAACGCTCTGAGTCTGACCCCTGGCTACATATGGATACTGTATCAGCAGATGACAGCAGCTCATCCGGCTGAGACTGAGATGAGCGTGCCATCCACTCCACTATGTCATCCACTTTCTCCTCCACTACACTTTTGCACCTTGGTGGGTTAGCCCGGTGGAACAACAGCCAAGTATTGCAAATACTACTAGTAGAAGCTCCCACTACAGGTCCTTTGGCACTTCTGCCCTGTGCCACCTTCTCCTTTTTTTTTTTTAGAACTCGAGGTCTGGATGGAACTGGACCCCTTTTGCTTATCCATTTCAGACATTTTTCACTTGACACTGTGGCCTTGCAGGTGGTCTTTGTCTTTGTCCCTGTCTCTCTCCCTGTCTCTCTCCCTATCTCTCTCTCTCCCTGCCTGATTAATTACTAGCCCTGCACTTGCCCTGCACTTGCCCTGCAGTATCCCTGATGTGTAATATGGATTTCCTGAACAATTACACCCCAATTTTCATAAAACAGGTCTCAGAGTCTCAGAACTTCACACGCAGTGCTTCTGTTCGTCTCAGCAGTCGCAGCAGAAGTGATGCGTCACTGGCTTACCGAGCCTGAGCCAATCAGAGCAAGCCCTGCCCACTAGGTCAGGTGACCGCTTTCTTCCCGGGCTTTTGCGCACGATAAACGAACTAACAGTAAAAGTTCGCTAATTACTTGAATTTGTACGCAACAGCGTATAAAGTAACTTATATGTAGCATTAGCGTACAATTTATCGGACAAGCACGTAGCGAATGCGTAGAAAGCCTTAGGAACATTTTAGAATCTTAACGGAGCGAATCACCTAATATTCGGATTCGCTTCTCAGCTGAAAATTTCCAAGATTCGAAGGAAATAGATTTGAATAGATTCGCTCATCTGTATATAATAATATAATAAAAACAGTATAATAAAGTGGAACAGATTGCCAGACAGACGTCACACTGCTTACTAGATATCTCCATGCTGGAGATCTCCTATGTGAATTTTAAGCCATAGCGAAACTGGAGACAGATCACCCAACTGCTTGATTCCATGGTGAGAACAGACGGACTGATTTTCTCCCATTGCTCCCATTCACAAGAGACAAATATTTTTTAATGCAAGGAGCAATTGCAATTACACTACATTGCCGCTACAGGCTTAAAGCTAAACAATGAAGAGGATGCAGTACACACACCTTCAAACAGCTAATCGGCAGATGTGTTGGAAGTTGGACCCTCGTCAATGTGATATTTATAGGTCATCAATATCTTAAGGCTACATACACATCTGCGGGAAGGTGATCCGAATGCCAGTTCTGAGAGAGAATGCCGGGAATAGGCCGGACACAAACCGCAGCATGCAGCGGTTGCTCATTGGCCAATTCTCTGCATTTTTTGCCGGATGCGGCCATATCTCCACTGGACCCCATTATAGTTATTGGGGCCGGCGGGCATTCTGGTTGCATCTTGCAGTGCCAGATGTGGAGAACTCCAGCAGGCTGTTCTCTGCCAGAACAGCCTGCCAGAATTGGTGCCGTACATATGAAAGTAGCCTAACACTATACAACCCCTTTAACTAATAAAATTCTCATTACCTGTAGCCACCACTAGAGGGAGCTTATTTCATACAGTTCCAAATTAATATTTTTAAGCTGATAAACATAATTATTTTGCAACAGGTGGCAGAATCATCATAAATAAATGTGGGATAATATAATCCTTACTTAATTCTAAGAAGTTTCCATGATCATTTAACAGTCAGTTTATATAGATAATTCCACACTGAGGCGATGTCTAGGGGTTTTATCATTCCTTGTAGTACACAGCAGCTGCTGTAGAACCTCTTTTATAATAGATTGATTCCTCATCTTTAAAAAAACAAAAACAAAAAGATGTACAGCAGCTAGTATACATTATGAGGTTCTAGAGCAGCTATGACACAGAACTGTACACACTGCAGCTGCTGAAGAACCTCTTATTAAAGATAGAGGAGGCACTTTTAGCCAGTCTCAAACCAAGGAATGTCCTACAAAAGTCACAGAAAAGATAGCTTCTTCAGGAAAAAATAAGCAGCGCCAATCTAGCGGCGCTTATCTCTCTAATCATCAGAATATGTATAAATATTATATAAATATAAGTCAGTGGAAAATTCCTATTGACATATGTTAAAAAAAAATAAGAGCGCTCTGCCCTAGAAATGACCTTCTAAGTATGGAAGCAGGATGTAAGCACGGCTCCCCATCCCCTTTAAAGTTCTTAGAGGATTTTCGGTTCCCTGTAGTTCGTTATACTGTACATAATTAGATACAGATTCTGAAGCTGGGCTGTCATGTGGACAGATGATCAGGATGCATTGCAGTTGTAAACTGTGAACTGAATCGTTACATTGTACCTCCCAAGTATTTCGGGAGGACAGTCCCTCTCTTTGCTGTTGTAGTGTCCCTAGTTTGGGACTGACCAGGAGATCCGCGGGAACATCTTAACAAGGAGCGATGGATATAACTGCCACAAGCGAGGGCTGCTTTACACTGTGTGACAGATGTCTGTGTTTATGAAGCTGCAGTGGGGGCATGTCTGTAACAGCTGGGCTCCGATCCACAACCGCCATGATCAAGGATAACTCCGTTCCTGGCGGTTTAACCCCTTAGATGCTGCGGTCAATAGCAACACTGGCATCTAAGATGTTTGAAAGAGGGAGGGAACTAGCTTTCTCATTCCAAAGCATTACACAAGCAATCGTATGATCTCTGCTTCAAGTTCCCTTGTGGGACAAAAGAAGACAATTACGTTTAATAAAGTTTCATTAACAATAATGAAAAATAAAGCCATTTTTCATTAAAACATTTTATTATTTTAAATAGTTTATAAAAAAAAATACACATTTGGTATTGCATGACGTAAAAATAAAACAATTGGATTTTTTTTTAACCCACCCCCTCAAAAAATTTATAAAAATTAGTCAATAATTTATGTGTCCCAAAATGGCATTAATAAAAACTACAAATCGGAAAATACATACAATGCAACCGCACACTGCTAACCAGATAAAGCACAAAATGCCATAGAGATATGAAGTATTCTGGAGCTAATGCTATGCTTGTTTGGTTCCGCCTGCTCCATAGGCTGGTTTTAACTAGTGTAACTATAAAGCCGAGTGGACTAGGCATGCATGCTTGGTACCTGCATTCCTGTATTAGTGGAGGCCTTTGAAGCACTACAAATGGAAAAAGACAGAAGGGACCCAGCATGTATGTGAACCAAACACCCCCTGATTATATGGAAGCCAAGGTTGGCACATAACAGGTAGGAAATAGTGTTAGGTTCCCGTCCTACAGAGATCACCTGGACGATTTGGTGAACGGGCCCAGATAATTTTGTACAAAATATATTTGCCAAGAATCTGTAATTTACCAAACAAGCATAGCATTAGCTCCAGAATACCTCATATCTCTATGGCATTTTGTGCTTTATCTGGTTAGCAGTGTGCTGTTGCATTGTATGTATTTTCCTTTTCATTGCAATCAGCCATAGCAATGTGTTCCTGCGCATTGGGATGTGCTGACTGAAAACCCCTCTTTTTTTCTTTAAAAACTACAAATCACCTTTCAAAAAAAGAAGCCCAGAAAAATATGTTATCGCTCTGTAAACTCTGTGAAGCTAAACAAAATTTACTTCTTTTCCATAAAGCATGTTTTTTGTGCAAAAGTACAATTTTTAAAAAAAATAAACTATTATATTTGGTACAGCCATAGTTGTATCCCCTTGTAGAATAAGATTCTACTTTTACCACGTGAACTGTGAAAAAAATGCCTTCATAGAGCTACATGGAAAAAAATCATGTTCTAAAGAACATGAGAGGACACCATAAGAAGTTGATGTTTTGCAGGCTGCACCTTAAAGAGGACCTCTCACCTCTCCTGACATGCCTGTTTTAATAGCTTCATGCATTCCCTATGTAATAACAGTTCTGGAACATCTATTCTTATGTCTGTATGTTGTGCCATTCCTCTATTATTTGTACTAGAAGTTATGAATGAATTGCTATTAGCCTTCAGTAAGGGTACAGAGGGGAGGTAACCAGTTGGGGGTGTGTACCTGACTCTATCCAATCAGTGCTGGCATTTTCAGACTGTGCAGGTACACACCCCCAACTGGTTACCTCCCCTCTGTACCCTTACTGAGGGCTAATAGCAATTCTTTCATAACTTCTAGTAGTAATAATAAAGGAATAGTACGAGAGAGAGCGATAAAAATAGATGTTCTAGAACTATTATTACATGGGGAATGCATGAAGCTATTAAAACAGACATGTCTGGAGAGGTGAAAGGTCCTCTTTAACGACCTTCACATTCATCATCATCTGGCACTGGGCCTGAGTTACCTTGTTTATTGTGCACTTCATTCACAGTTTCACAAGCTTCAGAGCTGAAATCTCCCAGCATTCATCACTGCACTTACATCTTGGAATTGTATTCTGTGAGGGGTTTCCTTTACACACAGTGTCTGGTTCTGGGGGTAAACTCCTACTATGCAATTAGGCAAAGCACACATCTCTAACACCCCTTAGCTTTCCCTTAGGGTCATAATTTTATACTATATCTATTTAGTGGAGCGCAGTCATTATGACAGCATGCAGCCACCATTAGGTGGAGCTAAGTGCATATGGATTTATACAGCTTGTATTGAACGCTCTACATATGTGCAGTGAGCTCCCCCTAGTGGCAGCCACAGTTATGACCTCAATAAATGGCTCCCTTCCATCATGGGGACCATAGCAGTCCCACTAAATAGGGCCAGTATAGTTTGTATTAGTAGACTTGTTTCATGATTTCTAAATTAAGATGGAATTATCTTTGCAACAGCTCCAAATGATGACATTTTTTTAAGATTATGAATTTTCATCCTGGTTGGAAGATGCGTGAAAATGCACGTTTGCTCATCACGTTACACCTATGTAGACTTATGAAGTGTTCAGACAGATGCCCCAGGACTGTTTCACTAATAATAAGATGACAACATGTCAGCAAATCACTGCTAGCGAGGAGATGTTATGGCAGAAAGACGTGAGGGACGTGCTCACCTAAGGAATAGATTTTGGTCTGTGGAACGACTTAAGAGGCCCTCACAGATCCCGGCCACAGATGCAGCATTTCTGAGTAGATTCTCCGATAGCCACAGGCTTTCCAGCTGTTGGAAAACTACAGCTGCCATCATATGCTGTAGCCGTCAGGGCATTCTGGGAGATGTAGTTTCCCAAAAATGGAGAGCTGCAGTGATTGATTTTCTTTTGTTTTTCTTTCAAGGGCATACCTGGTCCATCGGGAAGCGTGGGAGACTCGGGTCCTCCTGGAGAATCAGTATGATTATTTTTTATATTATATATATATCATTTATTTCTTATTTTCGTATTGATATATAGAACCAACATATAAACTAATTCACAATATAATCATCCACCTTGGTCCCACACAAGCAGAGGGAGAACATACAAACTCCAAGCAGATGTTGTCCCAGTGACACAGAGCAGCCGTGCCAACAAATGAGCCACTCACATATGATCACTGCTTTAGGACGGCTTGATTTCACTACAATTCACCCCAAAATGTTGGGTCAAACAATTGTTTCTGATCATATTATGTCTAAATAAACTGTGTGATCGGTTATAAACTGTTTTATGGTACAGCAGGGGTTTATGTGATGGAAGCCTGTGCTGATTAATTTCTCATTTTATCTTTATATTGCTCTGTTTCGGCAGAGCTCCACATCTGAATAGACATGACATTAAAGGGAGTCTTTCACCTGTTTTTCACTTATATAACTAACAGCACTGCCCCACAGAAGATTGCACACACATCCCAGACATACCAGTGTGCACTGTGTGTCTGTATTACATGTCACATCTCAGACATACCTGTGTGCACTGTGTGTCTGTATTACATGTCACATCCCAGACATACCTGTGTGCACTGTGTGTGTATTACATGTCACATCCCAGACATACCTGTGTGCACTGTGTGTCTGTATTACATGTCACATCCCAGACATACCTGTGTGCACTGTGTGTCTGTATTACATGTCACATCCCAGACATACCTGTGTGTACTGTGTCTGTATTACATGTCACATCCCAGACATACCTGTGTGCACTGTGTGTCTGTATTACATGTCACATCTCAGACATACCTGTGTGCACTGTGTGTGTGTATTACATGTCACATCCCAGACATACCTGTGTGCACTGTGTGTCTGTATTACATGTCACATCCCAGACATACCTGTGTGCACTGTGTGTGTGTATTACATGTCACATCCCAGACATACCTGTGTGCACTGTGTGTCTGTATTACATGAAACATCCCAGACATACCTGTGTGCACTGTGTGTGTGTATTACATGTCACATCCCAGACATACCTGTGTGCACTGTGTGTCTGTATTACATGTCACATCTCAGACATACCTGTGTGCACTGTGTGTCTGTATTACATGTCACATCCCAGACATACCTGTGTGCACTGTGTGTGTATTACATGTCACATCCCAGACATACCTGTGTGCACTGTGTGTATTACATATCACATCCCAGACATACCTATGTGCACTGTGTGTCTGTATTACATGTCACATCCCAGACATACCTGTGTGCACTGTGTGTGTGTGTGTATTACATGTCACATCCCAGACATACCTGTGTGCACTGTGTGTATTACATATCACATCCCAGACATACCTGTGTGCACTGTGTCTGTATTACATGTCACATCCCAGATATACCTGTGTGCACTGTGTGTCTGTATTACATGTCACATCCCAGACATACCTGTGTGTACTGTGTGTCTGTATTACATGTCACATCCCAGATATACCTGTGTGCACTGTGTGTCTATATTACATGTCACATCCCAGACATACCTGTGTGCACTGTGTGTGTATTACATGTCACATCCCAGACATACCTGTGTGCACTGTGTGTGTATTACATGTCACATCCCAGAACATACCTGTGTGCACTGTGTCTGTATTACATGTCACATCCCAGACATACCTGTGTGCACTGTGTGTGTATTACATGTCACATCCCAGACATACCTGTGTGCACTGTGTGTCTGTATTACATGTCACATCCCAGACATACCTGTGTGCACTGTGTGTCTGTATTACATGTCACATCCCAGACATACCTGTGTGCACTGTGTGTCTGTATTACATGTCACATCCCAGACATACCTGTGTGCACTGTGTGTCTGTATTACATGTCCAGGAAAAGCACTTTTATTCTGCAGGAAAACAGCTCCTAAGTGCCCAGCTCTGCTGCTGCAAGTGCCCAAAGCAAACCAAACTGAAGAGGGGAGGACTGCTTTAGCTGCTCATATCTTGGGATTGGTAGCAGATAGAAATGGTTCTGACCTTCTTTGACAGCTGGCATTCCAAGCTTTCAAATGATACCTCAACACCTCAGCATTATATCCAGTACATCAGAAGATATAGCTGTTAGAAATTGGGTCGGGAGTGAAAGCTGTTTTTAGTTTTACTTTCAGCTGGGCACTTCGGAGCTGTTTTCCTGCAGAATAAAAGTGCTTTTCCTGGACATGTAATACAGACACACAGTGCACACAGGTATGTCTGGGATGTGTCTGCAATCTTCTGTGGGGCACTGCTGTTAGTTATATAGGTAAAAAACAGGTGAAAGACTCCCTTTAAATGATAAAATTCTGGCCACTAGGTGGAGCTTATGACATCACTACTAGATTTAAAGGGAATCTGTCACTACCATCGAGAGTATTTTACTGCTTATATGGTGCTGAAGGTCTCCTGAAATGCTTTCTAATCCTACCTGTATGAGCAATATAAATGTATTTGTGCCCCTCAAAAAACTATTTTATAAATATGCCAAAAAGCTTGAAAAGAGCCCAAGGGGCTCAGCCATTCTCAGTGAGCCCTGCTCCTCCAGTCATCTGATATTCTCCTCCTTAATGTGGACATCACCCTGCCACAGCAGTTAAATTTTGCACATGCGCAATATCATGTAATGTGCGCTCTGAATTCCTATGCCGGCATCAGCCTCGATAACGGAACTGTGCACTCACCTCACCAATCCCTTGCCATGTCCATTCTGATGCTTACCAGGTCAGGGCTGGTCTTTACTTCCTGGTTCCTCTTGACACACAGGAAATGACTGCTTGGGCCAATCACTGGTTGAGGTGGGTCAGCGCTACATCCAGCGATTGTCTGAGCTGTCATCTCCTTTGTGTCAAGAGCAACCGGGAAGTAGTGACCAGCCCTGACCTGGTATGTGTAGGTACATGAGTGGCAGGGGACCGGTGAGGTAAGTGTTTTTATAAAAGAAAATGAAACGGCAGTTACGCTTTAAAGAAATTAAAGTGTGCACTTATTGAAATCACTCCAACTTTACATTGAGGATATCATTTCTTATTCTACACTTCTCAATACTGAAATTACAACACCAACAAGGAAAAATTGTGATATGCAAATTATAAGAAAATGGAAACAAAGTATTCAAAACCTCTCGATTTATTCAGCACCGAGTTTGAGTGATGCACTTACACACATGCTATGTAAGGCGCATGCTATCAGTGAGGTTATTAATGGTGGTCTGAGGAACGTTCTGCCACGCTGAATGCACTTGAGCACTCAAATCATCAAGATCTGCTGCTGGCAGCTCCCTTTGCAATTGCAGACCAGGTCTCAGATTTGCTTGATGGGACACAATTCCGGAGACGCTGCAGGCCATGGTAGCTCACAGTAGCACGAGAAACATTTGGTCTGGCATTGTCCTGTAGAAAAAGTCTCCTAGAGAAATGACTGTACCACATGTTCCACGGCCAAATCAATGTAACGCCAAGCTGTTAGTGAACCTGACATGAAGACTAGAGGGGTCCGGCTACCCATACATTATGCCACCCTAGACTTTAAACCTGGGAGGATTGATGTGACATTCCTTTCTGAAGGCCTCTTAATGGCGTTGCCCACATGGTCTTGAGACATCATTGCATCCGAGAGGAAGAGGATAAACCTCCATTGCCATCTTGCTCTGCACCATGATCTGCAACATAATTTCAATCTGGCTTTTATGCCCTCTCATGTGCCACAGATTGTAGCTAGGTGCTTGAAAATGTGATCATCTGCAGATTTGAACAACACCTGTTACTACTTTGATTTGCATAACCTTACAGCTTGTCCTTCTTGGTGTTGCAATTTCAATGTTGAGGAGTGTATTGGTAAGCTAGGAATAATATAGAAAAGAAAAGGTCTGGAGCACACTTCCTGCCCAATAAATAAGGGTCATGGAAGATTTTCCAGTTTGCCACTTAGTGGTCACAGCTGGTACTGCAATCAGGTCACTTCACTGCACTGTGGCACATCTGTTAAGAGCTTCTGTCTTTGATCAATGACTGTTGACCAGCGCCTGCCTGCAGAAAGCTGCTCTGGTGTAAAATACGGAAATGTTACAACCCATTGCTAACAAATCTCAATGACTTTCCCATACATATTTGCACAGCGCTGTGACCCAGAAAACCAGATTGATTAGTTTGCCATTTATAATACCGTTATTTTGTTTCATAATAATGTAAAGAACAATAGCCTTTTATGAGGAATCCACAAACTGTAGGGCGTAATTCAGAGCAGATTTCCACAACTCATTGAAGCTCATTTTGCCAGAATTCAACCAGATGTTTATAATTTGTTCAATTAAAAACCAAATGTACTCAGGTTCAGACCATCAGACCCCACATGTCTGCCTCTAAATACTGCAGTAAATAGGAGTAGTGTTTATCCTAGACCCTGAGTATTAAAGGAACTGTAAAACGAAATAAACTTCTGGAGACACCGATTCCCCATTAGCAATGAAATATATCATCTTAAATATTCAATTTTTTGGGGTTACTAATATGAAATATATAATTAATCTTAAATGTTAGGGGCCAAGAGGACCACAAGGAGACGCAGGTCCACCTGGAGAAACAGGGCCAGAGGTAAGTTCTACCTTTTTAAAGTTGCACTGTTGTCTAGATATAAGCAGGGGTACTGGCTTTTATTGAAGAGACTCAGTAGTGTGAGGCAATGCACCATGGGAAAGAAGTATGCAAATTAGCTCATACCAGGCAAACTAGAGACCCAGCTGTATCAGGTTCTTACCCCTCTTCAGTACTAAGCCCAAGGATAAGGTAGGTCAGAAATATTTGATTGTTGGGGGTCTAACCCTTGCAGATTAGAAGAATGAAGATGCCGTGCCCGGTCCTGCAGCGGTACATTCACAGGGGCAGATATAGTAATCCTGTCCAATACTGAGACAGTATAAACTTAGACTAAAGATGCTGGGTGCATCTTAAGACTGTCTAGTCTACGTTTATACCACTTACTGGTTGGCTTACTCTGTGCCAGAATTCTGCACTAGGATTTAGGCACAATTTTGGCGAATATTGGTGCATCTGAAGCCATGCCTTTCCTGAAAAGCCAAACCCTTTTACCACTATGCCACGTTTCTTTTCAGACAAAGCAGAAAAGTGTCTAAAAAGCTTAATAAATATAGTGACGTATACTAGGAATGTGCCAATCAATTCTAACAAATCAATTTGTCTCATTACAAAGAATTCTTCATCTGTGAGGGGCTGTCCCCACAGGTGAAGAAGCGCCCGCCTGCCTGTAGATTGATAGGACCGGACATCTCACCCAGCCTTGTTCTGAGTAGCGACACAGACGCTAAGCTCAAATTTAGTTTCGGGACCTGAGACTGCACCTGAGCCACTAACCAAAAGAGTAGCAGTAAAGGCACAGTTGATGCTCCAGAAGCTGAATTTGACCTTTAGCACCTGTGTCGCCAATGGAAGCCGCGGCACAGGGTCCAGCTTGTCAGTGCTAGGTGAAATGCAGGGGCAGATTGGCCATAGACCTTACAGGGAAATTTTCCATTGGGCCGATGCCCAGGGGGCTGTCTGAGTCCTCCTCGTGGCCGGCCAGTTGAAGTTTTTAGGGATGTATTTTTTGCTGCTTGCGACAGTATTTTGTGAAGAACTGTGGTACTTGGCTTTGTTGGGTTGGTATCATGGGCCACAATATGGTATTCCTGGCCCTGCCTTCCATCAATTTGGACCCGACTACAAAATGGGGTCACTTTTAGTATTTTTCAAGGGCCACTTAAAGTTCCCAGTCCGCCCATGGTGAAATGTCTGACCCTGTCAATCAACAGCCAGGTGGCTGCTTCTTCAATTGTGGGGACATCCCATCAAAGGTGAAGAACTCGTGCTAATGAGACGAATCGATTGGTTAGAATCAATTCAGTCATCCCTATTGTATACCCATTTGAACTTGTGGAGTTCTTTGATTAGTCATCCTCCCTCTGTATAAATCTCCCTGTTCAAGAAAATATTTTGCACCTTTTATATTTAAAAGAATATTGAGGATTATTTAGCATTGTCCCTACGTCAGTAATGTGGCATAAAAAAAAGTTGCAAACATGTCACTTGCAAAAAATTTGCTGTCAGCCCCAGAGTATTTTAGAATTTGCACCAGGTTTTTTTTAGCACAAAAGACAATAGAAATCCTGCTGGTGTATATTTCATTTTAGACATATGGATTCCCAGAGGATGTGCTTAATTTATGACGGGGAATGCATCTCTTTGAGGACAGGTGAAACCTCACACCAGGTAGACTTACAGAGGTGCCACCCAGAAGGGTTCTCCAACCCCTAGTAGTCCATAATTCCAAGGCACTCTCTTTTAGACAATAGTGATTAGATTTTCATAAAGTCACACAAAGTGACCACCAAATAGTAGAGCAGGATATAGTCCTTCCACTATGTGCCTTGCCATAAATCATGACCATCCCCTGGTGACACATGGGATATCAAGACCATCGTAGAAAACACCGATCTTGATAAATGACCCCCCTGTACTGTAGTTAAAATGAATGTTTTGTAGCAAACATCACGTCATTCTTTATGTGAGACAGGAAGACACACATACATTGTGTAATGTCTTGATAATCCCCAAGGAGTGAGTAATATGTCGGAAAAATCTACTTTCGTTACATCAAGCAGATCTCTTAGTCAAAGCGCTCGTTGTCAAGCCCCAATGTGGGTTGATGATCATCTCTTTTGTTATTTTGGCCATTGTTTGCCTGACTTTACGAATGTCTCATGAATTACGCTCTACTATATTGACACTATATGATTTATGTTGATCAGGGACCATCTGGAACTGAAGGAGATGTTGGTCCTCAAGGAGATCCTGGCATAAAGGTGGGTCATTGTATGTCAGACATGATATCCAGCAGGTGAACTCTCCTAAACACCACATTTTTAGTTCCAACTTATCCAATTTATATTGGCCATCTGCTTTGAGAAGACCACCCCTCTAGAAGATCATTTTCCAGCACAATTTTGGGTGAATGTTTCAAAGATATTTCACTGTATGCTGAATATCCTCTGTTCGCAGTAACCTATGCCAAGGTTAAGATCGTATTTGAAAGCCATGTCAGCACAAGAGCAGTTTGTTGGGAGCTTACAGCATTGGGTTTCCATGGCTAAGTAGTATGCACAATGCCAAGTATTAGCTGTAGTAATGTAAAGCCACCGTTGTACTTTTTCATTCAAGACATGAAATCCATGTTTCCATTTGGCAGTCTGATGTCTGAAAGATGCCAGCAGAATGCCTTCTGTCTGAAGGCCAAACATATTATCTGGGACTGTTATTCCTGGTATGGATTGTTTCCTTTGGTCCCAGGGAAGGGAAATCTGAATGCTAATGCATGCAATGGTATTTTAGAGAAATTATTTCTAACCAGTATGGGCAAGACTTGCATCAAGTTTATCAAAATAGGCACAGAGGCTACTGCAGACAGAGGAGAGGGGGGAGTCTCCTGCTGAAGCCACTTGTCTTAGAGTAGGATATAGACTGTGAGGAGAAGGAGAAGCTCCTTGCTGATTATTTGGGACACATAGAAAATAATTATTTATATGTAGTATTTCTCAGTTTTAATTGTATTATGAGAATAAATAGGATCGAAGAATTGAAGAGATTAAGAGAGGAACTGCTAGGGTATTTTTGTGAATGTCTGGTTTCTTTCATACCACAAATTCTCTAAGAATCAGTTTCTTCCTCAATATTTAAATTTCACCATTTTATACCCTAGTACATTAATATGACAGTAAAAATATTGTTGATTGATCTTTACTGACTGCAGGGAGACGTCGGAAATATCGGTAACACGGGGGAACCAGGGGAGCAAGGCATACGGGTAAGTTCATTGTGGTTTGAAATTTGATAATTGCATGATGGGCCTACAAGTCATGGTCTGGAATCCAAATTTTTGCCTGGCTGATACCGGCTGTTAGCAAATGTGCTCTGACTACCGTTACCACCTTTTGTCTACCATTTACATTGTCAAACATTTACCCCTGGGTACTCACCTGCTGGTTCCCAGGCTTCTGAAAGAGTAAACACTACCTCACTGATGTCCCTTCCAGGAGATGCAATATCATTTTTGGCAGACTATCTGCAAGCTTCGGCCATTCTGACCACAAGCAGAGCAGCTATGTGGCAGTACACTGGTGAACTGATGGCAGTGGATTCAACCGCCAGCTCCTTGGTGGAGTTGCCCTGTGGGTGTTAAGGAGCAATTCTCTGGTTAAAGGGGTATTCCGGTTACCATAAATATAACTTATGTTTTAGACTAATTCATCAGCAATAATTACCTAATATAATGTCAATTTCACACATTTACCATTCAGTAGTTATAAAAGTAGTTTATTCCTCTGCTATCCACTGTGTTTCCTCATAAATTACCATGGCATCGACCTGTAATTCTGAGCCTTTGTTAGGTCGAGCATCAGTGTGTTGCTATTAATTCTCTAGCTAAATGTTAGTGTGCTGGTGATTGGTCAGTAGAGGGGGTGTGACCGGACAGGCAGCCAATCAGTAATCATCAACACTCACAGCAGGAAAGCTAGGCATTGTGGGGATTGTAGTTTTCTGATGGAAGATGAGGAGCCATGATACTCTGTGTGTTGTAGGCTCACACAGGAGCTAGACAAATGGACTGCAAGGTAAAATGAAGCTCTGGTTATATGTGTAGGTATGGGTCCTGGTTGGGTCACAGATTGCAGCCTTAATGTAGTTTTTCAAAAATTAAGTTACTTTACTGGAATACCCCTTTAAGCTTCTCTTTGCTTGTAAACAACTGGTTCATATAATCCTAGACATTACTGCAATATAAATGTGCCCTCTGCCTTTCTATATGACTTTTACATCAGTAGGTTGGTGATTGAACTTTTTTCTTTCTTCTTTTTTTTTGTCAATGGAACAGGGAGAACCAGGTCCTCCAGGAGAAGAAGGTGTTCAAGGAAAGGACGGCCCAAAGGTAACAACTACGTTTCAGACCATGGGTTCTCCACTGGGGGTTCTCTGGTGAGACCCTATGATTTGCTGTTCTTGCTAGGAGAATGTCCACCCAATGGACACTAACATGTTGTCTGGCTAATTAAAATGGTATCAATCAGAGGCTCCAACCTTTGTTATTTTGAAGGGGGAACTTGGTGATCCCGGTCTTCAAGGCGAGAATGGAGAAAAGGGAGATGAAGGAATACCTGGCATCCAGGGATCTGTTGGAGAACCTGGCAGAGTGGGATTACCTGTATGTTTCCTATACTTCTGTATCCAAACAATACACCCTTGGTCTTTTTTGTGTATTCAGTGACATGCTCACTGATTGTGAAGTGAATGTCCACCCACTTAATCGTAACATCATGATAGTGAATGTGGTTATGACTGTGTCATGATAGTCGTCAGAAATCTTAACCACATTCACTATCATTTGGTATTATTGTCAGCGCAACTTTTGCCATCTTAATGTCTTGCACCCACAACTTGCCATTTGTAGCCCTCATCTAAACAGCTAAAATGATAAAATTCTGCCTGCCTGCCAGCCACCACTAGAGGGAGCATGAGAGCTTACCGCATACTGTTTATACACTGAACGCAATTTTTAAAAAAACAGTATGCGGTTAGCTCCCCCTTGTGGCGGCTGCAGAAAGTTCTAATTCTATGCCACAGAAAAATAAAATTCTATATAGATATATCATGAATGTTGGACCTGGTCAAGATGGAAATTCACTTTAACATATAGCTTAATCTTTGGTAAAAATTATCTTATTAGGTCAGGGATGCATAAGTAGCATTTTCTTGGTATATTGTATACATATTAACAGAATCACTTATTTTCAAACCCTCAAGTATTCCAGTAATAAGGCAGTGAGGCCAATTCTCTATTATTTTTCTGTAGCAGAATTCAGACTTGTGTTATATGCAGAATACATACCACTATACACATCAGTCGCCATTCTGCTGACTGTTTTGCAGGACAAAGGCAGGGAATCTGTGCTAGTTGTCGATTCGCTCCCGTCCTGCTTGTGAAGGAGCAATTCTTATTTAAAAAAATATAATGACACTGTTCATGCAGTACACAGTATATTCACCAAAGGAAAATCAACAGCAGATAATCACAACTTTATTTTTATAGGCTTTCTTCTATCTATATATATAAAACTATATCTGTATTTGATTATTGACAACATGTGGTAATATATTGAGTTGTACCATTTATTAACAAACAGGGACCAGAAGGGAAACAAGGAACTCCAGGCCATAGGGGTCGTCCTGGCAAAAAGGTGAGAAGCCCGCTCTGTGAAACTCCTTAGTTATTAAGATCACTCTGACAACACACATCCACACTCCAATATCCCTGTTTTCCATTTGAAATACAGATTTTAATACGTTGTATCTTAAAGGCTATATACACCTTAAGGGGCAATTTTTTTTTTTTATTATTGCATTATACTGACACAAAGTGAAAGTACCAGTCACACAGTTAGAAAAACAGTTAACCCTTTGTGACAGAATGGCTCACTATTTTTTTTAACGGCCAATTGAAAATATTATTTTTAGCCAAAAATTAGTAAATTGCAATCATAAACAAAAATGTTCTCCAAAGGTGTACATAGCCTTTAAAGAGGTTATCAATGCTGTTCCAATTGATTGACTATCCTTTAAGGATAGGCCACCAGTATTCGATTGGTGGGGGTCCAAGTCTTGCTGTTTATAGGGGTTTGCGGTGCTCAGGCATTGGTTCATACTGCCAAAAGCTGTACCTTGATTAGCAGCAGTGCAGGGTGTTGTACAGTAGCTTTGTCACATTGAATTGAATACCCTGCACCACCTCTACAAAAGGTATGGTAAAAATGACCTCCGATAACCTTTCTTAGAATAGGCAATGAACTTTTAAAGCCAAAATAACTGCTTTAAAGGGGGTTTTGACCACGATACTGCTGACAGAACTAGGTAAGGGCTGGGGAGAGCAGTGCGAATATATCTTTTGTGGAGCTTTTCACAGGAGTAGTGTGAATATGAACTTTTATTCTGCCAGATTTTGCTCTTGGAAGTGCTCAGGAGGCGGAGCCTCAGTGTGAAGGGCACTGAATTAGTACACAGCCCCTCCCTTCTGGTTTGAGCCACAGCTGTACTGGTCTCCAGGTTGGATGCTACATCTGTCCCTCAGAGCGGAGAGGCTTTAAAACATTTCAATGCAGAATGCACTTCCCACTGAAGCTCCACCTCCTGAGTATTTGCAAAAGTAAAATCTGGCAGAATAAAACTCCATATTCACACTACTCCTGATGAGAAATGCTCTACAAAAGGTACGATATGTTTGTACTGCTCTCCTCAACCCCTACCTTCTGCTGTCTGCAGTTTAGCATGGCCAAAACTGCTGATATACTCCCTTTAAATAGCTAAAATGAAGCTCCACTTGATTGACATTGGCTATTTAGTCATTAAATTCAGAGAAAACGCTGAGTCACATGAGTTGTAGCCAAAATTGTCTAATGTCTTACAAATGTAGGGAAAAAAGCCTTGACCACATGTTATACATGTGATCTACTGCTGCAAGGAAAATTTTACATTTTAACATGAACCTGAGGTTCTTAGTATACGTTTTGATCAAAACGCATAAGCCCACTTGCCAGTTCATGGCAGCCTCTTTCAAGTGGGTTCCTACACATCCTTGGGGTGAGGGCTCAGCAGCAGCATCCTGGCTGCCAAGCGAAGCCCCCTTGGCTCATTGGCACACCACCCAAAAGGACGGTCCCTACAGCAATAACAGCCGCCATGCAGAACTGCACCCTTTTTTTTTTTTTGCATTAGTGCTATGGTCTCTCTTCTTGTCTTATTACATTTACATATGGCGATATTTATTTTTTGTAAGATTTTAATTCTGCCATTTTGATATTGTCCCCTCCAGGGAGACAAAGGTCAGATGGGGCCGGTTGGAGAGACTGGAAGTATCGGTGACAGAGGAATATCAGGGGAACCAGGACCGAAAGGATCACGGGGTACAAGAGGACCACTGGTGGGTAGTTTCGAATGTGGAAGGAATTAATGTTAGTGTAATCAGATGTAACAAAACAACACAGAACTGAAAGCAACATAGAAGCGTCTGTGTTTGTTTGTATATGCGATATAAACTCTGTGCTCAGATCAAAGGACGGTAATTACCATGAGAGCCAAAGAAGACATTCTTCCTTATAAATCTATAGGGCATAACTCGGAAAGTGGTTCCTATCTCACCGCAGAGTCACGCAGGACCATGTCGTATTTACTTCAAGTGGAATAAAAAAAAAAAACGCCTTTGATAATAAGATGCTCAATTATCGAGCAGGAAGCATTGTGCCATAGGTGATTGTTATTTGCTTGTGTTTGGACAGGGGCATTTAGGAGCCATGGGGCCAGAAGGAGAGGCTGGGATACCAGGATATGGGGTATGAAGTTCAACCATTTTTCTTTCTGTCTTGTTTTAATAATATATATTTTTTATTTAAATTTTTATAATAATGTAATGACATTATCCTTGTACAGCTTAGCTGCTTTATTCAAAGGGTTTTTCTGAGTTTAATATTGACGGCCTAGGTAATCAATATCTGATCAGAAGGGGTCCAACTTCCGGCACTGTGGCCTCCTCCTAGGACAGTGACATCATGTTCATCAGTCATATGGCCTATGTGCAACTCAGTCCCTTTCAAGTGAATGGGCCTGGGCTACAATACCAAACCAGCCACTATCCAATGTATGGCGCTGTTCTTGGTATGCTGTGAGATGAAGGCCACCCTCACCGGGGCTTCTTCAAACAGCTGATTGTTGGGGTTGCCGGGAGTTGGACCTCCACAAGTCAGATATTGACTCCTGAGGATAGGCCATCAATATTAAACTCGTGTAAAATGCCCTTAAGGGGGTTTTCCAAGATTTTCCTACTGATGACCGATCCTCAGGATAGGTCGCCAGTATCTGATCGGTGGGGGTCCGACACTCGGGACCCCTGCCAATCAGCTGTTTAAGAAGGCAAAGAGTTGAGGATAGGTGATCAGTAGTAAAATCCTGGAAAACCCCTTTAAGGTGATAAATGTGGGGGGAGCGTCTCCACTTAGGACCTCCTGCTATTAGTTAGAACCAAAATCTAAATCAAGGGTGTCACCAAGTACCTCCAAGGCTCAACTGCTATCATATTATATTGCAATCGTTTTTGTTACTAACTGGTTAGAGCTTTACTTTATACTTGGAGTGCCCCCATAACAGACCCAGCTTATGACAGAGCCCCGTAACAGAAATGACCTAAAACAGAGCCCCTATAATCAATCATATCTACCACATTGTCCCCATAAAAATGGCATCATGCAATGATGCCCCATAATAGAGTTGACCTGAAACAGTGCCCCCGTAAATCCAACATCCAACATGGACACTAAAACAGTGGAAGAGGAAGACTTCTGTGACAGATGCACAGCCCAGGAGCACCACACGCTCTAGCTAGATCTGTGTCATGTACTCCTTAGGCTGAGAAACTAGCTTCTAGGAGACCATTGGTGTCCATTTAAAGCGATTGACATTTATTTTAGGGGACACTGAGCAATGGTTTATGCTATACTAGCTAACTGGTAGAGACAAGAGTCTGACAAGCTTGTTCAGGAGGCCCCTAGAAGGAACAGAAGATACCTTTCCATGAACCACATTGTGGTATGGCTTCCAGCTAAATATTCGCTTACCAGCAAGCAACCAGCAAGCGACTGCTCACACTCTGCAAAGCAATAGGTTTGCTGGACATCTTCCTTTTGTAAATATTAGGCATTTAATATTAATGTTACATTATTATGTTTACTTGTATTGTTATTTTTACTTTGGATCTTTCAGCTTTGCAGCCTATGTTTGTGTCGGCCCGATGATTCACACAACACGTTTTGTCATGTTCAGATGACTCGCTGAAAATTTCTGTCATTTTCTATGCAATGTTGATATTCAAACTTCCGACATCTGCTTTCTACTAGCCAAATGTAAATGGCAGAAGAAATGTAATGTCAGATATTGCAATGACCTGTCACATTCTGCTCAGTACCATAATGATTACTTCATAAGCAAGATTTACAAGAAAAAAATACAGCTGGATGATATTTTTATGTGGGCTTTACCCAAAGACTTATTGGTACTTGGCTCCCTTTTTTTCTTAGATTGGCTGTTGCATTTATTTTGTATTATTAAAGGGATTTTCCAGGATTTTTATATTGATGGTCTATCCTCAGGATAGGTCATCAATATTCCGGCGCTCCTGCTGATCAGCCGAGGCGCTCACTGGAGCTTCGGTGAACAATGTGACCTCCTCTCAGCTCACCAAGCACAGCGCTGTCCATTGTATAGTGGTTGTGCTTGGTATTGCAGCTCAGCCCCATTCACTTGAATAGGACTGACCTGCGCCTAGATCATGTGACCGATGAACGTGACGTCGCTAGCCTAGGAAAAGGCCTAAGCACTCAAGGAGCACCAATGCCTCTTCACCGGGTTAATTACCAGGTATCCAGTAATTAATATTCATGACCTATCCTCTGGATAGGGATTTACCAGTTTTTGAACGGGGGTCCATTTTTTGTTAGTTTGGAAATAGTTATGGCAAGATATTACAGCCTCTGTTGTGTTTTTCTGTTCGGATCACGCCCCACTTTTCAGTTTTATTATTACAAAAAAAGTTCAAATGATCCAATAAATTTTGTTCCACTTCACAATTGTGACCCACTTGTTGTTGATTCTTCACCAAAAATGGAAAATGTTATATCTTTTTGTTTGAAGCCTGAAATGTGGCAAAAGGTTGAAAAGTTCCAGGGGGCCGAATACTTTCACAAGGCACTGTATATGAAAAATGTAATGTATACATGTTACTTATATATATATTTCTGTTCAGGGCCATCAAGGGCCAACAGGACCCCCCGGGCCTCCTGGACCTAAAGGAGAGAAGGTAATAAATTTATATCATTTTAGAGGCCATGGGAAGTTTGCGCTCTTAAAGGGGGTTATTCCATGACTAATGTAAAAAATGATAATCAGACATCATATAGGACATGACAGCCTTTTTCTAACAAAGCTAGAACCAGCCCTGTACCTCACATGGATCCAGAGATCTCCCCATTCATTGCTCTGCTAGATTTATATCAAGCTGGCAGCTCAAGGGGAGTGTCTTTTCTGAAGCAGCTAAGGGGGGCATGTCTCAGCTCTCCCTATCACAGCTCAGGGGGCGTGTCTCAGTGCTCCCTATCACAGCTCAGAAGGCAGTTGAAGGATGAAACTGAGCATGTGCGGCCATCTCAGTGAGCCAAAGAAATAAGAAAAACAAACAAACAGTAGGTGGCGCTATACGGATACATTTTATTGAATAACTCAGTGGCTCTTTAATTACATACAATTACAAAAGTATTCAGATCCACATGCTGGTTTGAGAACTGTACAATATTTTTCGTGGGACAACCCCTTTAACACTAATCATGGCAAGTAATTGAACCTTGGGCTCCAGGCTATACATATTAGGCGGCATTCACACTTCATTTGCTGTGTAAGTCTGGCATATATGCCAGGAAAACCCCTAGCATACACATGAAACGTATCCATAGGCCCTCACTAACCCAATGTGGGGCAAAATTGTTTTTCAGTTAGGGTCCTACAGGTGTTCTAATAGATATCATAGAATTCTCAAAATGTTGGAGATCAGGGTTGTGATCGATGGTCAACTGTATTGATCCTGGTGGACAAGTGGCCTAGTGGGCTTCACTAAGAGGTTAGCACTTAACTGCATACACAGCTTGATGTGGCTAATCTGATCAGGTAAGAAAATATTCTGCCATTCTGGGATTTTAGCTATTCTCCAATGGATCACCATGAGACATAACTGAGGAACAATGACAAACATTCCCAAGGATAGTTTTCCCTGAGATGTAAGTGGCTGCCATATAGGCACTCAATCCCAACCCACACTAGGATTCCGTAGGAAGACAATTTGCCTATTTGTATATTTTTGGAGTGTGTGACGAAACCTGCACAAACACGGAGAGAATCAAACTCTATGCAAACGTTGTCCATGGTCTGACTAGAACCCAGGACTGCGAGGCACCAGTGCTAACCACAGAGCCACCGTGCTGCACTTTAACTGTGCGTTAACTGCATAAGAATACAGAAGACCCATCACCTTTCCTGTCATGTCTGTTTTAGTAAATACTTGTATTTTCTAGTGTGAAGATCCTGTTATTCCTCTTAGAAAATGTATGACTATATTGACAACCGGGTGTTACCGTTTCCCTTGTCAAAGTGCACTGTCAGAGAGTGTAGAGGTAACACTAACTGGTAACACTAGAGGAGGATTTGAGGAGTTCCCTCAAATTATATGGGTTAAAACAATATGGCGGGATACTGAGAAATGTGACTGGCAACCTGGAAAATTTAGTTTTGAAAAAATCTAGAGATTGTTGCAGTGTCAGATATTTTGGCATATTTTTTAAATAAATGAATAATACATACTACAAATAAGAAATAATGTATAAATAAAATAATACAAAAATAAATAAAAACATTTTATTGAAAAGCATATTTTTGTATTGCAGGGCTATCCTGGAGAAGACAATACTGTAATTGGACCACAGGGATCCCCAGGTGAACCAGTAGGTTTTTCCCTAAAGCATTTTTGTTTTAGGAGATATATCATCTTTTAGGTCTATAAAACAAGTACTGTACATATTCACCGTGTGGCTGTATATTTGGTCGTTTCTATTTGGTTATTAGAGATGAGCGAATAGACTTCGGATTAAACATCAGAAGTCAATTTTCATAAAACTTTGTTAGAATACTGAACGGAGCGAGCGCTCGGTACAGTATTAGAATGTAACACGTAAAAAATGAAGAAAAAAGTAGAAGCGGCACTCACCATCCAACTCTTCTTTATTGGGGGCAAAATCAAACACTTACATATCAGTGCATGGGGGCGGACGGTACTTCGCACAGTATTAGAATGTATTGGCTCTGATGAGGCAAAGTTATTACTTCACGAAGTCTCGCGAGACTTCGGGTAATAACTTCATGAATTAATTTCTACTGTAAAAAAACCTTTTGTACCAAACTCTGGTTCAGTTCCAAGGTACCACTTGGAACCGAAACCGAGTTTGGTAAAAGGTTTTTAATAGTAAAAATTAATTTCCGCTCCGTACAGTATTCTAACAAAGATTTATGAAAATCGACTTCGGATATTTCATCCGAAGTCGATTCGCTCATCCCTATTGGTTATCATAAGGCTTTTTGATGAAATCCATGTTCAATAAGATATTCACAATTGCTTCGTGCAGCTCTCATTGACATAGGGGCCATCCTTATCCATTCTTAATGCTTATTATGCAAATTGTAATATATTAGAAGAATACATACAGCAGAATACAACTGAGAAATGTTTTGTTAATTGTTCATGCAGCTCAATGAGTGTAGTTTTCTGTAGGTGCAGACGTAAAAATATACAGTATGTTCTGATAACCCGTAGAGATTAGCGAAGCGATTTGACGATTCGTTTTTCAGCTGCGAAGCGAATCCGAATGTTAGGTGATTCGCTTTGACTTTCTACGCATTCGCTACGTAGTTGTCCTATAAATTATACGCTATTGCTACATATAAGTTACTCTATACGCTGTTAGTTCGTTTATCGTGCGCAAAAGCCCGGGAAGAAAGCGGTCACCTGACCTAGTGGGCAGGGCTTGCTCTGATTGGCTCAGGCTCGGTAAGCCAGTGACGCATCACTTTTGCTGCGACTGCTGAGACGAGCAGAAGCACTGTGTGTGAAGTTCTGAGACTCTGAGACCTGTTCTGTGAAAATTGGGGTGTAATTGCTCTGGGAATCCATATTACACATATCAGGGATACTGCAGGGCAAGTGCAGGGCCAGTAATTAATCAGGCAGGGAGAGAGAGATAAGGAGAGAGACAGGGAGATACAGGGACAAAGACCAGCTGCAGGGCCACAGAGTGAATTGAAAAATGTCTGGAATGGATAAGCAAAAGGGGTCCAGTTCCAGCCAGATCTCGAGCTCTTAAAAAAAGGAGAAGGTGGCACAGGGCAGCAGTGCCAAAGGACCTGTAGGCGGAGCATCTACTAGTAGTATTCGCAATACTTGGCCGTTATTACACCAGGCTAACCCACCAAGGTGCAAAATTGTAGTGGAGGAAAAAGTGGATGAGGTAGTGGATCCATATGTAGCCAGGGGTCAGACTCGTCCTGCTCCACCATTCTGCTTTCGCACTGTGTCGAAACGATGGCGCAAGCCTCGGATCAGCTGCTAGATCACCTCCTTTTTATGCTGGTTCGGGTAGCGGTGTGTGCCATCGTAATCCTGACGGTCCATCAGCCGGATCATGTAGTTCAGCTCTGCAGAGCTAAATGCTGATGATCACCTGGATGCCATCTGTAACACTTTGCTATGCCTCTGAGGAGCGCACGCCACGGCCTCTCAACTTATACGTGCCTGCGTATTACGTAATCGCTAGACAATAGTATGCTGAGGATTCGTACGCAATTTGTACGCTCATACGTACATGTTCAAAGAGGTTGCGTACCTTGTTTACCCGAACGTTTGTTATTAGTGCGAGAATGTTCAATAAAAGCTATATAATTACGTATATTTTGCACGCAAATTCAACGAATCTATTCGTCGAATATACGAATCTTAGGAAAAGTTCGGTGAATGTTCGGTGAATAAAATTTTGCATGATTCGCTCATCTCTAATAACCAGCCATAACATTGAGGTAATCACATTGATTATCTCCTGACAAGGCGAAAAAATATATAAGGCAGCAAGTGAACAGTCAGTTCTTCATGTCAATGTCTTGGAATCAGAAAAACATTGGAGCGTTCCTGGTAAGCAGTTACTACCTACTAAGGAAGGACAACCAGTGAACCGATGTCAGGGTCATGGGTGCACAAGGCTCATCAGGAGTAAAAGGTAGCCCACTGGTTCAATCCCACAGATTAAGTTCAATTTGTGCTACATTAGCTAAAGGGGTTGTCCGGGATTTTATTTTTTATTCCAGGAAGAGAGGTACATTTACCAGCTCTCTGCTCCTCTTTTCTGGCTCCATGGCTCTGTTCACTAGACTTCCGGTCCCTGCCTGTCAGCCTCCGCCAGGACAGGGTCACGTGTGCTGCTACCACCAATAACTGTCCTCAGTGGTGAAATTTCCTCAAGTGGAGCGTCACTGCTGGGTCACATGCAGCTTGGGGACACATCACCATAACGGCTGCAGAGCAGCACACGACCCATGTGGAAGTTCACAGGCGGGGATCGGGACTCTGGTGAAGACAGCAGTGGGGAGCAGGTAAGTATAGATCTCTTCACAGGTCTGGCTGGAGGGGGTTAAAAAAAATTCTAGACAACCCCTTTAAGACTAGCTGCGATAGAAAGGTGTCAAAACACACAAAACTTTTTTTATTTATTTACAAATAGTCATTTAGACTAATGGTTGTCTTGTTTTACATATGCCTCTTAGTTATTACTTCTATAACGTAGCTTTTAATACATAATGTATAAAATATCTTTTTAAGCCAATTAAAGCAGTTTAAGAACCTCAGCTGTGTCACATTCTTTTCTTTCTATTGAGTAGCTACCATAACACTGTTGCTTTCACAATGCTATTTCGTTATCAGTGGGCTGTGGTAGGCTGGTTGCTGCGCGCTGCTTCCAGCTCCAATATTACACAGTCCCTAGCTGGTATTTGATTACAGGCACTCCGTACAGTCTTAAAGGGGACATACCCAGGTTCTCACTCCGGCAGCCCTCCTGAACAGGGCATCGGAGCATCTCATGCTCCGATGCCCTCCCTTGCCCTGCGCTGGATCGCGCAGGGCAAGGGCTCTTTTGTTTGTAAACATTCACTACCGGGCGGAGGCTTCCGCCCGGCAGTGAGTTCGGTGACGTCACCGGCCGTAATGGGCCGGCTTTAGCGCTGCCCTAGCCGTTTGAATGGCTAGGGCAGTGCTAAAGCCCGCCCATCAGCGCCGATGATGTCACCGGGCTCACTGCCGGGCGGAAGCCTCCGCCTGGCAGAGCCCGGTACGTCACCGGAACGCGGCTAAATTCCTTTGCCCTGCGCTAATTAGCGCAGGGCAAAGGAGGGCATCGGAGCATAGGATGCTCCGATGCCCTGTTCAGGCGGGCTGCCTGGGTGAATTGAAAGGTATGTCCGGGTTCAGCTCTGAACCTGGACAACCCCTTTAAGTATGTAGCACTTCTGTCCTAAAAATCCCTCAAACTCTGCCCCCCGACATGTTTCGCCAGTTAGACTGGCATCCCCAGGGGTACGGGCAGTGATCACTAATTAATGTTCTCATGGTCTGTGGTCAACAATATACTAAAAATACACTTCCGTGTAGGGTCCTCCCGGAGAACGTGGAGACAGGGGCGAACCTGGAGATGAAGGCTATAAGGTAACGACAAGTAGATACCTGTCCCATGAAATATTCTAGTGGCTCAATAGATGCCATATTTTACTTTCCAGGAAATTTACAGCAATTACTATTTGGTTTAGGTTCCACCATAACAATCTGGAAGAATAACATGTGAGATAATGTGATCTTTTTTATAGGGTATCATCGGCGTAATTGGACCAAGAGGCGCCATCGGACAGCAAGGAGCACCAGTAGGTTTCCTTGATTGCTTAATATGGTATAAACACATTTTCACTGATCATGGCTGACCATGTAATGCATGGACAGGCTGACTCTCAGATCTGGCTTATAGAAGTTGGAAATGGGGTTCTGAATTGGGACCCTCACAATGACGCGGATGTGCCTAGTATGGAACAAGAGGTGATTTTAAGATTTGTTTAGAGCAGGCATGCCAATCCTGCGGCCCTCCAGCTGTTGCAAAACTACAACTCCCAGCATGCCTGGACAGCCTACAGCTATTAGAGCATGCTGGGAGTTGTAGTTTTGCAACAGCTAGAGGGCCACAGGTTGAGAATCCCTGGTTTAGAGGATGGGTTCAAGGAAGGCCTATAGAAATCTGAAGTCCACTGTGATGACTAGTTAGTATGAAAAGATGATATCCAACGTGTAACGTACAGCATTTTATTATCATATGCACAGTAAGGGAAGAAATAAGCACCAATTTCACACCTTTATCATGAGCCTTTCTCAAACCTTTCCCCATGCTTTACACTGCAGATCTGATTCTTTATAGTAAAATGCCACCATCAGGCTTCTTTCACGCTTTCTCTAACAGTTTTTATTGTTCTGCACCATTATAGGGCAGTACACCAAAAGAATAGAAGTACACATAACTCAACAGAGCCAACCAGACCCTCCTTGTTTATAATGTTGTCTAAAGGAAGTAGATTTCGATCTGAATTTCACGGAAAATTTGATTCGCCACATAGCCGTATTTCCTAGTGCTTCATGGTAACGAATCAATTTCCCTGACATGGCAGTAAAAAATAAAAAAAAATCATACTTACCTCATCCGGTTGAGTGTCAATAGCCAGCCAGCACCATCTTGATTGAAGATCCCGTACAAATCCTGCGAGCTGTGACGTATAATGTCACCACGCCTGCTGACTTGGTAACGTCATCATAGGTCAATCTTGTGCTGGATCTTCGATCAATATGGCGGTGGCCGACTCTTCACGATCAGACGGATGAGGTAAGTATGATTTAATTTATTTCAGATGAGGGGTAAAATGACGTAGAGCGGCGCAATCACCGTTCCCTGTCATTGCACCCACTACTTACAAAGAAATCCGCTTTGTAAAATTTTGCTCTTCTCTAATGGTGTCCATTCAGCTTCCGGGAAATGCACGTGGGATTCTTTTTGTCCACTATTTTGATGGAATCAGTTGATAAGTGCATTGGGAGGGGATTTCCATTACAACAAGGACAGAATACACGAAACTAAGAGAAAACACAAATTATTAGGTATTATCTGGCATATCATTTGCAAAGCCTTCTCTGAGGATTACACTATTGTATGGCTACATTTTGATTTTTATTTCAGGGGGAAGCGGGTGAAAGAGGTGATCAAGGACAAAAAGGGGAGCGAGGATTAGCAGTAAGTATTTACATTAATTCTCAAATGGGGCGTCACCATTGCTCTTTGTTGCACCCAAGCTTTTCTCATTTCTGGGACCAGCCCCTTCTCTGGCCGCTTTGTTTGACAGGGACAGGCAGTGGTAAAGCAGCCAGGGGGAGGCTGGTCACAAAAATGAGCGGCGTTTGGGTGCAACAAAATTTTACGCACAGACATATTAGTAAATCTGGGCCACTGCCTTGACAAAGTCTCCCAGCTTTTTGTCTAAACCTGTATCCACAGCTTCTGTAGAAGGTCGGACTCGTGTGTTCTGTGAAGTTGACTGCCTAACTTCTAGAAACATTTATATTTCAGGGCGCAAAGGGAAAGAAAGGCACGAGAGGAGCAACGGGCAAACCAGGAATTCCTGTGAGTCGTATGAATATTGAAAATGACAAGTTATCTTTAAATGGGATATTGCTATAACACCAGTTTCTTCCCCCTGTGATATCACATTGCAGTCGTACTTTATGGAAAGCAGATGTTCTGTGTTTTATCTCTAATCAGTAGCGAGAACCTTGAAATATTTTACCAGCGACATGATGGATTATTGCTGTGATTGCTGTGATCCCATATAATTATATGGATCAGTTATAAAGCTGTATCAGCGCAGACCTGACAAATGCACAGCCACTGTAATGTCAGTTAAAGGGGTTTTCCAGCAACTTATATTGATGACTTATCTTTAGGATCGATCAGCTGTTCCTTGCACTGATCATTTGTTCCTTGCATCCTCCAGCGCTCAGTAAGGGTCCCATACTCCGCACACCAGTGATCATCGGTTCCTTGCAGCCTCCATCGCTGGAACCAGCATTGTGAATGGAGTGGGAACCACAGCTCCGTTCAAAGTGTAGTGGCCATGCTGGGGTACTGCAGCTCAGCTCTCATTAAAGGGTTTCTGTCACCAGTTTTTTCGGTATGAATCAGGCTGACATTAGAGATGTGCTAATGTCACCTGATTCCAAATATATATCTGTTTTATTTACTGGTGCCCCCATTTTTATATAAAATGAACTTTTATTTTATGCTAATAAGGCTCCTAGGTGCAAGGGGCGTTACCTCTGCTCCTAGAGGCTCTGTTGATTGACAGGACCAGGCAGAAAAGAAACACTCAATTCACCATAGCTTTTAAGGACCTTCAATGATGTCATGAACATGTGATCAGTCACATGGTTAGGATCACACAAACCGCCTGTCTCCTCCTAAACCATGTGACTGATCACATGGTCATGACATCATTGAAGGTCCTTAAAAGCTATGGTGAATTAAGTGTTTCTTCTCTGCCTGGTCCTGTCAATCAACAGAGCCTCTAGGAGCAGAGGTAACGCCCCTTGCACCTAGGAGCCTTATTAACATAAAATAAAAGTTCATTTTATATAAAAATGGGGGCACCAGTAAATAAAACAGATATATATTTGGAATCAGGTGACATTAGCACATCTCTAATGTCAGCCTGATTCATACCGAAAAAACTGGTGACAGAAACCCTTTAAAGTGAATGGGAGCAAAGCTGCAGTAATCCTGTATGGCCACCGCACTTTGAACGCAGCTCTCCTTCCTGCTCCATTCACAATGCTTGTTCCAGCACAAGCTGCAGGGAACAGATGATCACTGGGGGTGTGAAGTGTCGGACCCTCACTGATCGGATATTATTGACCTGTCCTAAAGATAAGTTATCAATATCAGGAGCCCGGAAAACCACTGTAATGTATAAAACCACAGAGAAGTTGAGCATAAAATGTGTCAAATCATTGTAACGGAATGTATGTGTACAGAAACCTATTGGAAATGTACGGAAATATCTGTCAATCCCCGTTCCCATTCATTGTGATACATTTTCATACTTGTGCCCTTTGTGTCATTCATGAGATAAATCTGCCATTTACGATGCAATATATGCATTATCTCCCCACAGAGCTGAGGCTTTCTTGCACTTCAGGTTAAGCTTATATTACACCGGCCAGATCATCTCTAACAAGCGTTCGTAGGAACACTCGTTACCGATGATCTGGCGGTGTAATACTGCTGCAATCGGAATCTTTCTGCATGCTGAAAAATCATTGCTTGCCGGCTAACAATCATTCAGTATGGAGACGAGTAATACAATAGCAAGCAGGAGATTGCTGGGAGGGAACACTTCTGTCCCGAAAACCCCCTAACTGTTTTGCCAGCTCCAGCAGTGGGAAAAGTGGCTAACTGGAGTGGGGACTGCTTTAGATGCTGCTACCTTCTGAATGGTAGCTGCTAAAAACATGTCACTGTTCTTGTTTGAAAGCAGGCATTCCAAGCTTTCAGACAATACCAGAATGACATGTTCAAGACAGAGGAAGATATCACTGATAGAAATCAGGATGCACGGGAAAAACAGGTTTTGTTCTTGTATGAAAGCCTGGAATGTCAGCTTTCAAACAAGACCAGTTGCACCTTTCTAGCTGCTACCATTCAGGAGATAGTAGCATCTAAAGCAACCCTCCCCCCTTCAGTTAGCTACTTTTCACACTGCCCGAGCTGGCATAACAGTTAGGTGGTCAAGCCTGTATTAGACAGGCAAGTCAGCAAGCGATTGTTGGGAGGGAAGCGTTCCCTCCTGGCAATCGCTTGCTTGCTAGCGAAGAAGACTGCTGCTATTACATGCAAGCAATTTCCTCGTCCCCATGCTGTCTAGTGGTTTTGCTATTAAACAGCACGATCTGCCACCGGCAAGCGCTGATTTTTAAGCATGGTAGATGATCGCTAACGAGCATTCATGTGAACGCTCGTTAGCAATTATTGGCCAAAATATCTGCCAGTGTAATACAGCCTTTACTTTCTGCATAGTTTCACCTTCTGCAGAACATTTGAAAATATAAAGAGAAGAGTTAAAGAAATGTTTTTGCCATACAGCATTGTATTACAGTCCACAACAAAACCAAAAACCATAGAGCAAAGAATCCCCAGGTGACTGACTTCACTGAAGTGGATACAATTGTAACCAGTCCAGACTGTGGTCTATGAGCGATTTCTTTGGTAGTTTGATACAGTGTATCAGTCTTTAGCTTTTTAGACTGATTCAATAGTATCCACTTCTCAGCTGAGTGCAGGATGTGCAGGTTGGCAACCTCTTAATGTAAGCAAGAGTGTTCTCATTCACTGACAGCAAGCACATATCTTGAAAATGGAGAGAAATTGAAATTTACACAGAAAGTACACCTTACATATATACCGTATATATCCACTCAGAGCCCGCTCACGTGGCGGGTTTATGGTTTATGAACAGGCTGTAATCAGACCCCTCCATTATACGTATTCATAATCTGTACTACTTTCCTCCCCAAGGGAAAACAAGGTCCGCCAGGATTGAGAGGTGCAGACGGGTACCCCGGGTCTGATTTTGTTGTTGGATTTCCTGGAAAACCTGGATTGCCTGGAAAACCAGGGTTACCTGTGAGTATCCTATAGGTTATCAATGTGGTATAAAGGACAACAGCTATGTGACTAAGGCTAGTTTCACACCTGCGGCATAGGACTCCGGCAGGCTCCCGCCGGATCTGTGCTACCGCAGGGGCACGTGTGGGACCGGAACTACGCTCTGGCCCCATTGACTGTAATCCGGCCATAGCACGGCAAACCCTGCCGAGAGGTGGCCGGAACAAAAGTACAACATGTCGGATCCGTGGGCCGCCCCCAGTACAGTCAATAGGGCCGGAGCGTAGTTCAAGCCCCACACATGCACCTGCGGCAGCACAGATTCGGCGGGCTGTTCACGGCTACGTTGGCCATACAAATAAGGTAGCTGTCACTCTTTCAGCCAACAGTTATCTCTTCTAACCCCCACCCCCATACACGTGCATGCTAGGGTGCTGCCAGGCACCTCTGGTAGGTGGTTTATGTCTGGGACAACTAAATGATTGAACGTGTTGAAATCCAACATGTCTGACCCTTCTCTTCCTCAACATGAGTGAATTGCCAGCAGTTTGCAATAAAGGTCTATCTGGGTGTTACCAATTGAGGGTGTGTCCTTGAACTGTCTGATATTGTCCAATCAGTGCTGCCAGACTATGCAGGGACACCCCACCCCCCACTCACTGGTAACATTGCATTCATAAATTGTCATAGAACTAATAAAGGATTGGCACAACATACCGTCATAAGAATAAATGCTCCACAACTGTTATTACATGGAGAGTACAAGTAGTTACTAAAGCAGACATGTCAGGAGAGGGGAGAGGTCCCCTTTAACTTCCTGCTCATACGTCTTGATGCCGACCCCCATGTGGTAAAGCCACGCAGGGGCTGTATACATTGTCTTAATTTTTTGTTTATTTTTGTTTGTTGCTTGGATGTGGAACATAAGATTCAATTACAAACCCATTTGATTTCTCCAGAGCAGAATGACCGTCCTTTCTCACTTGTTTGCCAGCGAAGTGAGAAGTTCACATATTGTGTTCTTTTAAATAATATCAAATCCATATATCGCTTCGTTAACGTCATCCAGAAGAAATTCCCGGCTCTTTGATGTATGGATAAAAGATAAACCTCATGGAGAAAGTTCTCCTGACTTCCTGTCTGTTTACTTGTTTTGTTTTTTTTCACAAACCTTATAAAATAAAACGCTTGCCAAGTGCAAACTCACAACGTGAAAGAAAAACCTGAGAGTTATCAGAAGTCGTGACAGAACATCTGCATAAAATATACCGTGTCCTCCGGCCCTGCCACAAGTTTATTTTTATGAACCATTGAAAAGAAATTGTATAAGATAAAACAAAAAAAAAGCATTAAGAAGCAGCGCCCTTCTTTTCCATAGGCTGTGTTGGTATTGCAGCCCAGTTATACTCAAGTGCATGATGCTGAGCTGCAATACCAGACATGGCCTATGAACAGAAGTAGCGCTGTTTCTTGAAAATAAGGCAGGCTTTCTTTTTTAATCTTGTAATTTCCTTTTTCGTTAATAAATTCAGTTCTGACATTTTAAAAGCTGGCCACACACATTTAAAGAAGAACTCCCGCAAAAAATTGTATTCCATGTCCTGCTAGAAAGGTACATGATGTAATCTGTAGTGAATGTCATTTTCTTACCAGTGGCTGTATTTGTGAGTTATATCTCCCTGAAGCTTCTCATCTGTGTCATGTGACCAGCAATCAGACTCACCAACTCATACATCATCTTATGCATTCCTATGGGAGCCTCACTTTCAGTCTCATAGGAATGAATAGAACAGTGACTGGCTTTCTGTCCTGGGTCAGTTGGAGGTCAGGCTGTTGGTCACATGACCCAGCTACAATAAGAAGAGAGGGGATAACTCAGAATTACAGTCTCTGATGAGAAGATTGCATTTACTACAGATTATATCATGTGCCTTTCTAATAGGTCAGAGAATAACATTCTTTGAGGGAGTTCTTCTTTAATAACTGTCAGACGAAAGATCATTTGGCCAACTCCCCGATACACATACACATTCAGCCGAAGGACAACGATGTCTCCCAACTTTCCCCCAGCTCCTAGTTGCACATACATATTTGGCTTGGCAGACATATATGTGTATTCAATGAGGATAGCAGAGTAAGCACTCTGACCATCTGTTGGGTAAGACTCAGGAGCTTCCAACACACAATAGACTGTTCTCAGTGGGTTCAGCCAACAATACACTTATGTGTATGGGGGCCTTAAGGTGGATTTAGACTAGCAGATAATCGTGTAAAGGGGTTCTCCGGTCTCTCCTATATTCTCCGGTCTCTCCTATCCTCAGGATAGGTCATCAATATCAGATCGGCGGGGGTTCGACACAGCTGTATGAAGAGATGGCGCACGGATTGAGCTTTAATGAGTGTTTATGAGGTCAGAGAGAAAAGATCAGCTGTCCGTCTGCTCCTCAGATGACGGAATTGACAAAAAATCCACAGGCAGCTAGTAGAGCATGTCAGCTCTGTACACAAGAAAGGATTCCATATTGTTAATAAACACCAATTGAAAAAGTGATTTTTAGGTCAAAATAATAATAATAATAATAATAATAATAAATAATAATAATAATGCAATAATAAAAAAAAATTGCCCCCAAAGGTTTATATAGCCTTTAAAGAAAACCTGTCATCTCCGAAAAACCCCATGAACTAGAGTAAGCGATGTATAGTGTAAATTATGCTGAATCAGAATATGTAATTTTTATCTTTATACTCACTTCCATTCTGACGCTGCGCTCCCACAAACCTGCAGTAAAATGCACTCACTGGACTCTTCTTTGAGTCCTCTCCATTATGTGAGTGAGCACTGGAGTCCAGTGAGTGCATTTTACTGCAGGTTTGTGGGAGCACAGCGTCAGAAAGGAAGTGAGTATAAAGATAAAAATTACATAACCAGACTCGACGTCACTTACACTATACACTGCTTACTCTAGTTTGGAGAATGTTTCAGAGCTGACAGAGTCCCTTTAAGTTCTATATGTTTCCGGGAATACAGTCTGACAACAACTATGGTAGGATTAAAGCTCCTAAATTGGTTGTCATCCAGCTTTGCTAGTCTCCTGAACAACAAATTTGGAGTCATGCACAAAGATGAATGATTTCTTAATGGCAGCCATATTGGTTATTTATCCATAAAATGTAAAAACAAATCACATTTACAGGCCTTAAAGGGGTTGTCTCACTTCAGCAAATAGCATTTATCACTATAGGAAATAGTGTCGGCCTATGCGCACTCTCGTGGTCCCAGAGGGGACAGCGCTTTTTCCTATATTGTGCAAGCAGCAAGCACGACCACCTCTACTGGATTCAAGAGTGGTCATAACCCCTGGAAGCAAGTAGTGTATAATGTGATGGAAAAATGAATCCAGCCGGCAAAGGAAGTAATATGGAGAATCACAATACATTAGTAACGCCTGGTATTAACTTCCTCTACATGATAAATGCCACTTGCTGAAGGGAGACAACCCCTAAGACCAAGATCTTATAACTACCTGTTGACTGGTTTTGGCGCCCACTTACTGGACACATTTTCAGTACAGTTTGCACCCAGTTAATTCTGAAACACCCTCCTTTCTATCTATAAATTCCATAGGGTGAAAGTGGAAGCCCTGGACTCTCTGGATTGGCTGGTTTACCTGGTCGACAGGGGCCAAAGGGTTCTCCTGGTGCACAAGGAAGTGAAGGAGCCCCAGGGCCTAAGGTATTATAGTACTACTGATACATACACATTTTACTTACTGTGGTACAGGATAGATAATGTGGGTCATATGACTGCAATTCTAGTTAATTGCTCTAATTTTTTTTATTTTTACTTTTTGAGGGGGAGACAGGACTACATGGTTACCCAGGAAAAGCAGGCTCAAGGGGTTTAACTGGAGCTCAAGGTGATCAAGGATCAAAGGGTGAATTTGGCTTAAAAGGGCTTCCGGTGAGGATCTGTCATTTCTTTTCTCCTAAAATTCATGCTATAACGAACAGGAAATAATTAAAAATTGTGTATTTACAGGGAGAAGATGGTGATCAAGGTCTCATGGGGTTCCAAGGGTTTCCTGGCCCGAAGGTACAATACGATTAATTTGCTTTCTCTTACAATATCCGATGTAAGGAGGGGAGGAGTAGTAGTTGGTAACCTTTTCTAGTCTGCTGGAGTTGAATGAACTATTCTCAATATATGTTTATAGGGTCCTTCTGGTGACATTGGTCTAGTGGGTATCACCGGTCCTAAAGGTCCCCACGGTCAACCTGTAAGTATCCTCTATAGCATTAGAGTGGACATCATTTAGATATTATTTACACTGGTTATTCATTATTTACATAGGATTAAAGGGGTTCTCCCATGACTGATGTAAAAAATGAAAATCAGACATCATACAGTACATGACAACCTTTTTCTAACAAACCTAGAACCAGCCCTGTACCTCACATGGATCCAGAGATCATTACATTCATTGCTCTGCTAGATTTATATCAAGCTAAAAGCTCAAGGGGAGTGTCTTTTCTGCTGCAGCTCAGGGGGCGTGTCTATGCTCTTTCTATCACATCTCAGGGGGCGTGTCTCAGCTCTCCCTATCACAGCTCATGGGGCATGTCTCAGCTCTCCCTATCACAACTCAGGAGGCAGTTGAAGGATGAAACTGAGCATGTGCGGCCATCTCAGTGAGCAGGACAAAGAAATAAGAAAAATAGCAAACAGCAGGTGGCATTTTATTGAATAGCTCAGTTGTTATACTAAATTTTTAATTACAAGCAATTACAAAAGTATTCAGATCCAGGTGCTGGTTTGAAAACTGTAGAATATTTTTCATGGAACAACCCCTTTAATATATTCTACGCTGCTGTGCATAGATTTTAATCCATGGCATTAACTCCTTGTTATCTGTGGAGCTCTTAAACACACGTTAGGGTCAGGTTCATAGGAAGCCATGTAATCTATCAGCATTATTAGGTTGCCTTCAAATGTGGTGAATTTTGTTGCAGAAAATGTCAGCAAATGAAAATCAGGTCCATTTAACTGAATGGGGCCTGCAGAAAATCATGGGGTCATTTACTATCAGATATACACTAGTTTTCTGGCATATATCTGTTGCAGATTGCGGTGCAAAGCTTATTTAAACAGCGATCTGCGACTTTTCCTAGCTAAGTCTAAAAAAAGGGTCAGTGGTGCGGGCAGGGAAAGGGACAGGCCGCTAGGCCCGACTCATTTAGCATTTTCTACATCTATTTTAGGCATAGAAAATGGTCTAAATTTAAGCCAGCATGGAAGCTGGCTTAGATTTAGACCAGCAGTGGATGCACTGAAGTTACACAAAGGCCAACTCCTCTACATAACTTCAGCAATCCACTGCCAGCGCAACTAGGTTATTAATACGGGCGTCTAAAATGCCAGTCTTAACAAGTGACCCCCCATGTGCTTCCTGGCAACACAACCCCATTCAGATGAATGAAACCATCTTCAGCAAAATCTGCGAAGTGTAAAGGCACCCTAAAAGTACAGAGAGCACATACAAACTCCAGGCAGATGTTCCCAGAGGCGGATTGGACCTTACAGGGAAATTTCCTGGTGGGCCGATGCCTCACGGCCCGCCAGTGGAAGTTTTTGGGGATGTATTTTGTGCTGCTGGCAGTATTTTGTGATGGACTGTGGTATTTGACTCTGTTGGGATGGTATAATGCGCCCCAATATGGTATTGCTGGCCCTGCCTTCCATCAATTTGGAACCGACTACAAAGCAGGGCCACTTTTAGTATTTTTTCCAGGGCCACTTTAAGTTCCCAGTCTGTCCCTGGATGTTCCTCTTGGTCAAATTCAAACCCAGGACCCCAAGACAACAGGTGCGCAAGAAGACAGCACCAACCACTAAGCCACATTGAAATGTAATGATTCAGACTAACGCGGATTGCACGCAGACTGAAAATACGGTTGTGCGAATTCACCCTAATCTAAACCTCCTGTTTCTGCACACATAGGCACACACTGGAGCAGTACTCACTTACAATCTAGGTTCAGTCTCCTGACCAAAGACCAGGCTCCTTCTGTTCGACTCTCTGCATGTTATATAGCAAATGGCTCACTGACCTCCCTGAAATCCATGGGCAATTGCCACCTGTGCACTCCTTACGTTTTCGGCTCTGGGCGCTAGTGGACCTTTGCTAATGAATTTTGTTATGGTAGACTGGACCTATGAAGTTCTCATCCTTTGACTAAACTTGTCAAAGTGTTAGGCTACTTTCAGACAGCGTGTTAATTCTGGGAAACACTCCATGATGAGCGGTGGTTCTCGGGCTGAACGCTGTTTCTGAGAAGCGAACCCCATGGCGGTATAATAATTTATAATGCTGTGTGTTACCCAACCTCCGCTGGACTGAATTGTACATAATGCCGCCAGTACAATTCAGTACAGAGGAGGTCAGGCGGCAACACACAGCATTATAATTTATTATAATGCTGTGGGTTCGTTTCACAGGAGCAGCGTCCAGCCGGGAAACACTGCCTCATACATGTAGCGTGTTTCCCAGGAATGTACACACTTGTCTGAAGTCGAGGCCTAAGTAGAAGTAGAGGGGCAGCATTAATATAACTCTCAACTCCAGATACGCCATATAAAAACAGTGGGCACTCATTGATTTAAATGAATATCCATTAATGACTATAATCTATTGGAAAACGCACATCTACTCTTCAGTTCCATTACTGCAAATTAGAAAAAAGACGCCTCGTGAGATCAGCGAACGGCCAATGAATTCTGTTTACTTACACTCGTTTATCTTTTTGTAAAGGGGAACAGTGGTCCCGTAGGTCCTGATGGAATAATCGGACCCTCAGGCAACCTGGTGAGTAGCGATAAATGTTCATCTGCATTTTTATTGTGAGATCATACCTATCAAATGTATAGAAAAATAGAAACTAGAATCTGAATGGTCACTTTGTCTTGTCTGTTCTAGTGTTTAAACATGATGATAAATGGGCCAATTAATCAAAGCTGTCCCATGGCAACCAAACAGTTCAGGTTTAAAGGGCATTTGTCAGCAGTTTTGTACCTATGACACTGGCTGACCTGTTCCATGTGCGCTTGGCAGCTGAAGGCATCTGTGTTGGTCCCATGTTCATATGTGCCCGCATTGTTTAGAAAAATGATGTTTTATTATACGCAAATGAGCCTCTAGGAGCAACGGGGGCGTTACCATTACACCTAGAGGCTCTGTTCTCCCTATAACTGCCACGCCCTTTCCACTTTGTTTGACAGGGCCAGTGTAAACGTGATCACTCCTGGTCCCGTCAATCAAAGTAGAGAGGGCACAGCAGTTGCAGAGACAGCAGAGCCTCTAGGTGTAATGGTAATGCCCCCGTTGCTCCTAGAGGCTCATTTGCATATATTAAAACTTAATTTTTCTCAGCAATGCGGACACATATGGACATGGGACCAACACAGATGTCTTCAGCTGCCAAGTGCACATGTAACAGGTCAGCCAGTGTCATAGAGACAAATCTGCTGACAGATGCCCTTTAATTTCTTCAGCTACTCTGCATAATGAAAGCTAGACTGTGAATAGCTACTGTGGCAATAACGTCGCTTTTCCTGTTAGGTTTGATAAATGAGGTACAGTGTGTTCATAAATGTGAAATTAGAAATGACATTTAATTTTATATAATGCCAAATTACTAGTACAAAATCCCCCCCCTCGTCTGCACTAGGACAGCTATGTTTAGGAGAAAACAATTCTTAGAATACAAGATGACAGAGACAGTGGTAGAACAGTGTGTTTGGACACTTATTTTCACTTTATTTCCTTTGGCACCACATACTGGAAATTTCCAACATACAATGCATTTGGAAAGTTGCGGTCTTGTGCTAAAATATAAAAAGGAAAGAAAAAACATTTAAGTTTTCCCCATCAATCTATGCTAAATACCCTATAATGAGAAAGTGAAAACAGAATGTAAGAAAACTTATTAAAAAGGAAAAAATAACATTTTGCATGGACATCAGTATTCAGACCCTTTGCTACAACACTTGACACTTAGCTCTGGGGCCTCCCATTTCTCTCGATCATCTTTGAGATGTTTCTACACCTTTATTGGAGTTGCTTGTGATAAATTCAGTGAATTGGACACGCTGTGGTAAATTTGGTGGATTGGACACGATCTGGAAATACATAGCCCTGTTCATTGCAAGGTCTCGCAGGCTGACAATGCATGTCAGAGCAAAAACCAAGCCAGCAGAAGGAAAAAAACTGCCTGTAGAGTCCAGAGACAGGATTGTGTAGAGGTACAGATCTGGAGAAGGGGGGAAAAATATTTCTGCTGCGCTCAGGGGCGGATTGGCCATAGACCTTACAGGGAAATTTCCTGGTGGGCCGATGACCAGGACCCTGTCCAGTGGAAGTTTTTGGGGATGTATTTTGTGCTGCTGGCAGTACGTTGTGATGGACTGTGGTATTTGGCTCTATTGGGGTGGTATAATGTGCCACAATATGGTATTGCTGGCCCTGCCTTCCATCAGTTTGGACCCAACTACAAAACGGGGCCACTTTTAGTATTTTTTCCAGGGCCACTTTAAGTTTCCAGTCCGCCCCTGGCTGTGCTGAAAGTTTCCAAGAGCAAAATGGCCTCCATAATTCTTAAATGGAAGAAGTTTGGAACAACCAGGACTCTTCCTAGAGCTGGCCACCCCCACAAACTAGGTAATCGAGGGAGAAGGCCTTGGTAAGAGAGGAGACCAAGAACCCAATAGTCACACTGCCTGAGATCCAAAGATCCTGTGTGCCGATGGGAGAAATTTCCAGAAAGTCAACCATCACTGCAGCACTCCACCAATCTGGGCTTCATGGTACAGTGGCCAGAAAGAAGCCTCTCATCAGTAAAATACACATGAAAGTCGCCTGGAGTTTGCAAAGACTACTTTTAATCCATATGCAAATGCGAAGTTAAGTGCCCCCTGGGCTGGCCCAAGCCACTCTGTGCACCCTTGTTCCTCATGCTTCCTCTGCCAGCCCCTCTCTCTCCTTTCTGATTGACAGAGGCAAGTTCCTGGCCCTTTTAATTAAGGAGAGGGAAGGGCCGGCAGAGGAAGCGGGAGGAGCGCTTGCTGTCAGTGCATTTAAGTGCTCATTTGCATATGGATTAAAAGTACTTCTCCCAAATGAAGCAATGGATCACTACATGAAAGGTATCATTACATTCATTTGAGCTAGCCCTACAAGGCATTATGACTGGTCTAACAGTGAATTTCCTGGTGACAGATTCCCTTTAAAGGGTTCGTCTCCAAAGAGACAACCCATTTTAGATTGGCACCTCTCCAATCAGCTGATATGGCTCTTGGCACCTCTGAAAACCACATAATTTTGTGGCTGGAAGTCTTGTCTGACCAGAGATTTTCACACCTAGCTGTGTCAATCAAAGTGTAGAGGGAGCGTCAGTTCCAGAGAGAGCAGAGCCTCTAGATGTAACGACACCTAGAAGCTCATTTGCATATATTAAAACATCGTTTTTCTCAGCAATGCGGGAACATATGAACATGGGGCCAACACAGATGTCTTCAGCTGCCAAGTGCACATGTAACGGGTCATGGGTACAAAACTGCTGACAGATGCCCTTTAATTTATTCAACTACTCAAAGCTAGAGTGTGAATAGTTGTTAATAGTTACTGTGGCAACAACGTCAGATTTCCTGTTAGGTTTGATAAATGAGGTACAGTGTGTTCATAAATGTGAAATTAGAAATGACACCATTGAATTTTATGTAATGGTAAATTGCTAGTACAATAGCCCCCCCCCCCCCCACACACCCAGGACAGCTATGTTTAGGAGAAAACAATTCTTAGAATAAAAAATGACACAGACAGTGGTAGAACAGTGTGTTTGGACACTTATTTTTAGAATTTCCTTTGGCATTACATACTGAAAATTTCCGACATAAAATGCATTTGGAAAGTTGCGGTCTAAAATATTTAAAAAAAAAATAAAAATAAAAATTTAGGTTTTCCCCATCAATTTGCGCTAAATACCCTATAATGCGAAAGTTTAAACAGAATTTAAGAAAATTTAGCAAATTTATTAAAAAGGAGAAAATAACATTTTGCATGGACATCAGTATTCAGACCCTTTGCTACAACACTTGACATTTAGCTCTGGAGCCTTCCATTTCTCTCAGTCATCTTTGAGATGTTTCTACACCTTCATTGGAGTCGCCCGTGGTAAATTCAGTGGATTGGACACGGTCTGGAAAGACACAGTCCTGTCTATGCAAGGTCTGAATTGGTGGTCTGAACTCACAGACTACACTTATAAATGACCTTAGAAGACCATTCTTGTACGGGTTTCAACTTTTAAGGGAGTCTGTCACCAGAAAATTCACTGTTACACCAGGTACAATGCCTTGTAGAGCTAGAGCTGTAATGATATCTTTTACTTGGCAATCCATTGCTTGATTTGGAAGAAAATGTACTTTTAATCCATATGCAAATGAGCAGTTAAGTGCACTGGGGGTGGGCCCAAGCCACTGTGTGCGCCTCATGCTTCCTCTGCCAGCCCCTCCCTCTCCTTCCTGATTGACAGGGGCAAGTTCTTGGACCTTTTAATTAAGAAAGAGAGGGAAGGGCCGGCAGAGGAAGCGGGAGGAGTGCCTGCTGTCAGTGCATTTAACTGCTCATTTGCATACGGATTAAAAGTACTTCTCCCAAATAAAGCAATGGATCACTACATGCAAGGTATCATTACATTCAGTTGAGCTATCCCTACAAGGCATTGTGACAGTGAATTTCCAGGTGGCAGATTCCCTTTAAAGCAGGGACGCTTAACCTGCGGCCCTCCAGCTGTTGTAAAACTACAACTCCCACCATGCCCTGCTGTAGACTGATAGTTGTAGACTGTCCGAGCATGATGGGAGTTGTAGTTTTGCAACAGCTGGAGGGCCGCAGGTTAGGCATCCCTGCTTTAAAGGGTTCGTCTCTAGAGATGAGCGAACGTGCTTGTAACGAGCACTGTAGAGCTCGGCTCCCCTGCGCTCGCATGGGCGCAGGCATCCGCTTCCGTCGGGTGAGGAGGACGGAAGTGGATGCCTGCGCCCATGCGAGCGCAGGGGAGCCGAGCGCTACAGTGCTCGTTACAAGCACGTTCGCTCATCTCTATTCGTCTCCAAAGAGACAACTCATTTTAGATTGGCACCTCTCCAATCAGCTGAGAAGGGGTACATCGAGCAGGGAACCCTCCTCTGTGACGTCCATATGCCCTAGCAGGACATATGGAGAGAGGTTGCCTTCATAAAACAAATCCCTTAAAGGGGTTATCCTATAGTACGTGGCAGTCTCTAACAAACGTAGAACCAGCCCTGTACCTCACATCGATCCAGAGATCTCCCCATTCACTGCTCCAATTGCTCTGCTAGATATACTTCAAGCTGGCAGTTCATGGGGCGTGCACTTTCTCAGGGGGCGTGTCTTTTCTACTGCAGCTGAAGGATGGAACTGAGCATGTGCTTTCATCTCACTAAGCAGGACAGAGAAATTGGAAAAAGAGCAAACAGCAGGTGGCGCTATACAGATAGATTTCAGTGAATAGCTCGGTGGCTGTACTAAATTTTTAATTACATGCAATTACAAAAGTATTCAGATCCAGGTGCTGCTTTGACAAATGTAGAAAAATTTTCAGGGGATAACCCCTTTAAGAGTTTTCCTTAATTTTTATAAAATGGGGAAAGTTGCTTTTACCTTCTGAATGCAACCATATATCAAAACGTCTGCAAATTGTGGAATGTTGAAATCTCAATCATTCATATCCAAATTGACAAAGTGTAAATGATAACACACGTATACACAGTACATATGTGTCTTGAGATGGCGGAACATTTCCAAGATAAATAAAAGGAATGTTAAATCCCCAGTTACTGAAATATTCCAGCTCAGATATATTTAAGGTGAACAGAGGATGGAGACAGCCCCCGAACACACACGTACCTCACATACCGCCACAATGTTGCACTGACATTCACAGGCTATAATATCACTAAAGATATTTTTACATTTTTGCTGCGTAATAATATTATAAATTATACAGTTACAGTTGGGTTGACCGAAGTTGCTTCTTCCCTCTCTTAGTCTCCTTCGGTGCCGCGGTTGGTATTGACTGTGGCACCTAAGGAATTAACCCACTCCTGACACAGGTACAGTCACAGTGACAGGGAGTGAGTGGGGTACGAGAGGGGGAGCCCTGGAACCGCTGTCCCTGGGGGAATGAGCAAATGTCTATTCACCTAATGGAAAGTGGCGCTATAGGCAGTCCACTGAGACCTGTGTATGTGTCCTGTTCATAGGGTGACTGAGTGACATCTGTAAGCAAATCTGTAATTCCAATATGTTCCACCTTATTGATATATGTTATTTGATTTGCAGGGAAATCGGGGTGAAAAGGGATCAAAAGGTGAAATGGTAAGAAAATATGGTAATAAACCTGTGCATATTAGAGCTGGGGATGTAGAATGAGCCACGTATAGGCTGTCTGTATAGGCAAGTACTAGAGATTAGTTGAAGGCCTTTATATAATGACCTGCAAAACTGTGCACATTCAGTGATTAAATAGACCCCAAAATACTCAGATAATGGGGGGAAAGATTTATGTCTCATTAGCATCTTACTGACTAAGGACTCTTAGGCCCCATTCACACGACCGTATGTATTCCGTGTCCGTCTAAAAACGGAACGGAAGACATACGGAAAGTCTTCCGTAATTTTGCGGACCCATTGACTTTAATGGGGCTACGGACGTGTTTTGCAGCCAAGTATAGGAATGGGTCCATATGGTTTCGCATATTATCCGCAAAAATGCGGATAAGATACGGAAATAAACATACGGTCGTGTGACTGGGGCCTAAGGAGGACTCCTCATACCTGCTCAGACTCTTTTATTTTTAGATAGGAAATTATATTGAACTAACATTTCCATTTAACTAGGGACATCTGCTAGTTTCTCAGAAAGGGTTAACCTGGTGCTGAGATCGTGCACCGAGCAGCACCCAAATTGGAGTAATTGGGGAACATCTACTAATCCTATAGGACAGAATTTGCCAACCTCCAGCACTCCAGTTGTTGCGAAACTACAACTCCCAGCATGTATACTTGCACTGCTCTACTCAGAACTCTCATAGAAATGAATGGAGCATGCTGGGAATTGTAGTTTCACAACAGCTGGAGGGCCGATGGTTGCTGACCCCTGCTGTAGACGATATAAGCTTAGACCAGCTGTCTTCACCAGATTTATCACAGGGGCTCAGACTGAATGATGAATCTGGGGCACGGATAGACACTTTTGTCTAGCTCTATGCCAGCTACTTGTTGGTTTAGGGCTCTTTCAGACGGCCATATGAATTTTGTGTTCCGCGAATTGCAGAACACACGCTACCGGTATCTGCAATTCGCAGATCCTCAAAGCACTACGGCTGTCTGAATGAGCCCTTACTATGAGACAGAATTTTATGTCAGAATTGTAGAGCAGTGTTGGTGTAAAAGATTGCATCTTAGGCCCTGCCCTTTTCCTGTGAAGCCACTCCCCTTCCAGCTAAGCCCACCTCTTTTTGAACAAGTCAAACGAAACTGAAGCCGCGCCATATAACGCCACTTTTGAGATGGTTTCTAGGTGCAGACACGCTAGTAAACCTGGGCCATTGTGTCATCCTGATCTAAAGATAGCCCTGTCTGTACTGGGAATTCAGTGTAAATGCTGTCCATTAGATTAGGGTCCATTCACATGTCCGCATGTGTTTTGCAGGTCCGCAAATTGCCGATCCTCAAAACATGGACACCGGCCATGTGCCGGCACTATAGAAATGCCTTATCTTGACCGTGGCTGCGGACAAGAATAGGACATGTTCTATTTTTTTTGCGGGGCCACGGAATGTGGAAGTTCGGATGTGGACAGCGGAACGGTGCGGAACCATTCATACGGATGTGTGAATGGACCTTAACCCATTATGGTGTCTTGTAGAGGCAGAATGTACATTTGTTATCCCTTTCACAATACCAGTACTTGACATTTTACATCTGTGTCCATTGATAGACAAGTATATGGAAATATAATTAAGTTTAATTAAATTAATAGTTACCTCTGTTTTATTTCTAGGGACCTCAAGGACCGCCAGGAAACCCGGGCCCACCTGTAAGTACAATGCACAGCATTAATATAATACTATTATTCATCTCCATTAGATACATTGAGCCTCAGGTATCAGAACAAAAGAAAACTGTTGCCAACATCTATTAATCAGACGTCAGCTTTCCTCCTGCGCTGGAAAATCAAAGCTGACCTCCAGCATGTATACCTAGTGAAGCTTCTATATACGTAGACCTTCATTTTATATGTAAGCGGTGTAATGTACTTAGATTGTCAGCCCCATTGGGGACAAGTTGATGCTAATGTCTGTAAAGCGCTGCGGAATATAGTAGCGCTATATATGTGCATAAAATAAAATAATGGGGTGACATCATATGTTACAATGTTGCAGATTTCTAGCCCTATGTTCCGCTGCTGCTGTAAGAAGACTGATGCTTGAGCACCAATAACTGTTTAAAATGGCAAACAATTGTAAACTCAATATATTATATGTTTCTTTTAGGGTCCACGGGGTGGGCCAGGACCAACGGTAAGTGTAAAAGAGGTATTAAACATAGAAAGACAATCATGTACACATTGTGTTCCCACTCGGGTCTTTCCATCAAAATGTGTGCATCCCCTCCACCCACTGGTTACAGGTAGATCAGACAAACCTCTTATGTCCAAGAGATGTCAGGGGAAAGACGGATCAGGCATATGGGACTTCAGTGTGCCCAATCCTTACAATGGGAGAATAAGATACAGCCATTCCTTTTCCCATTGGAATAAACGCGCACGCTCATCCAAGCCGATGCATGTTTATATCGATGTTGGTGAACTAACTCGAGTGTGCGGCCAGCTTGAAAGGGGTTCTCCGGGATTTTACTACTGATGACCTCTCCTCAGGATAGGTTATCAGTATCTGATCGATGGGGGACCGATACCCGGGACCCCCGCCGATTAGCTGTTTGAGAAGGTACCGGCGCTCCCGTGAGCACTGCTATCTTCTCTCAGCTTTTCCTAGGCCAGTGACGTCACGTTCATCGGTCACGTGGCCTAGGAGCGGCTCAGCCCCATTCAAGTGAATACCAAGCACAGCCGCTATACAATGTACAGCACTGTGCTTAGTAAGCTGCGAGAAGGTAGTGGTGCTCACAGGAGCGCTGGTACCTTCTCAAACAGCTAATCGACGGGGGTCCCGGGTGTCGGACCTCCACCTGAGGATAGGTGATCAGTAGTAAAATCCTGGAAAACCCCTTTAATCTCTTAGGCCCAATTCACACGACATTTTTGCGGATAAGATGCGGAACCACACGGACCCATTCATTTTTCCATAGGAGGAAAAAAATGCGGAATGCACACCGTGTGCATTCTGCATCCCGTATATCACACGGAAGTTCCCCCCGCAAAAAAAATAAAACATGTCCTATACTTGGCCGCAAAATCGCGTCCGTAGCCCCATTAAAGTCAATGGGTCCGCAAAATTGCGGAACACTACGGAAGACTTTCCGTATGTCTTCCGTTCCGTTTTTATACGGATCACGGAATACATACGGTCGTGTGAATGGGGCCTTACTGTTGGCTGTAACAGAGAAAAAAACACAGCAGATTGTGCTCCTTTGTCCTTAATGGGAAAAACTGAAATAATTTGTCATTAGATCATCAGTTAGAGATGAGCAAAGTTGAAAATTCGATTCAGCTGCTTTGGCGACTTTTACAAAAAAATTTTGCTTTGTGACAATGCATATTTCTTTGTAATTATTGGGTGTAATGAATGAATGGCAATTGTGCCGCTCCCCATCATTGTGTCCCTCAGCTGACATTAATATTAAGGTCTATAATAAAAAACAAAATTAAAAAAATTCATACTTACCGCATCCATTTGATCACAAAGAGCCCGCCGCCACTTCTTGACTGAAGATCCAGCACGAAATCCCACACAGCGTGTGATGACGTCATCACGTCGGCCGGCATGGTGACGTCACCGCGCATGAGATTTTGTGCAGGATCTTCAATCGAGATGGCGGCGGCGGGCTCTTCAGGCTCAAATGGGTGAGGTGAGTATATATTTTTTTTTTTTTACTCCATTTCAGGGAAAATTGATTCGTTACCACGAAGCATGAGGAAATTCGATTTGCTCAACACTAATCATAGTACAATCGGATTTAAAAAAAAAAGTGCCACAAATATAAAAGAAATGCATATACATATAAGTACAATGTCGTTCTAAACAGAATCGTGGTCACTGGGGAGGCTGCAGGCCTGCTGTGCTCTCTATGGACGGCTGCCTCATCTTTAATGAACTCTTTGCATTTCTTTACATAGAAAGTGATGGACATGAACGCGGCTATTCAGGCCCTGATGGAATCGCATGCAGCTCTTCAGATGGAGGTAGGAAAGAGTCATTTTTATTTTGCCCCAAACCAATCTGAATTCATTCATTACACTCAATGGAAATGGTTATTTTGGGGCTGGACCACAAATCATAATGAGTTAGAATTGCAATTCAGAGTCTGGGAGAACGGAGTGGTTGTCATCAGTATTCCTAGAACGACGTATTATGGAGTGAACTTTTAGTAATTTGAAACAATAGGATGACTCAGTGCCTTTCATAATATAATTAAGGGGAAATGAAATGTATTATAATTATATGTAAACAGGGGTGGATTGGGCATAAACTTTACAAGGAAATTTCCCGGTGGGCCGATGCCCAAGGGGCCCCCTGAGCCCTCCTCACGGCCGGTCAGTGGAAGTTTTTGGGGTTTATTTTGTGGTGGACTGTGGTATTTGTCTCTGTTGGGGCGGTATAATGTGCCACAATAAGGTATTGCTGGCCCTGTCTTCCATCAATTTGGACCCGACTACAAAGCAGGGCCACTTTTAGTATTTTTTCCAGGGCCACTTTAAGTTCCCAGTCCACCCCTGTATGTAAATTCTGAAATCTTATTGACTGAAAAGAAGTCTCATCCATAGTGATGTCATGGCCATGGTGGATGCTATGTCACCATGATGTATCCTGTTGGATGCATTATATCACTATGGAAGACACATCACTATTTTTCAATCAATATTAAAGGGGTTTTCCGGGAGTTAACTACTGATGACCTATCCAATCCTCGGGACCCCGCCGATCAGCTGTTTGAGAAGGTACCAGTGCTCCTGTGAGCACCACGGCCTTCTTTCAGCTTTTCCTAGGCCAGTGATGTCACGTTCATCGGTCACGTGGCCTAGGAGCAGCTCAGCCCCATTCAAGTGAATGGGGCTGAGCGCAATACCAAGCACGGCCACTATACAATGTACGGCGCTGTGCCTGTTGAGCTGAGAGAAGGTGGTGGTAGTTACAGGAGCGCCGGTACCTTCTCAAACAGCTGATCAGTGGGGGTCCCGGGTGTCGGACCCCCACTGATAACAAACGATGACCTATCCTGAGTAAAATCCTGGAAAACCCCTTTAAGGTATGGCTGTTGGGAGACTAGAAGAGAATATAATAGGCATACATATCGAAAAGTTTATGCTTTCTATATTATCTGCAAATGTCTGGGATGTCTAAGTGACGGCCTATCCTCAGGATAGATCATCACTATCTGATCGGCAGGGGTCCAACAGGGGGACAACCTGAAAATCAGGAAGTCTATGGGTCCGCAAAAATATGGAATGCAATCCGTTTTTTTGCGAACATGCTGAATGCAGAATTTTTTTTTTGCGGACAGTATGCAGCCGTCTAAATGAGTCCTAACTTTCATTATAAACACGAGCCACAAAGGTCTAAGAAACTGGTTATTCTGATTCAGATTTTTTCCTGTATCACAGCATATATATTAAATTATATTGTTTTTCTTTTCCCTTTTTGCCTGTCCAACTAATGCCGTGCATGACCTTTTTGTGTCTGTCTTCTTACTAACATGCAGAGCTATCAGAATACTGAAGTAACCATACTAGATTTTAGCACGGAGATCTTTAAAACACTCCACTACCTGACGGATTTAATGCACAGTATAAAGAACCCTCCAGGAACCCGGGACAACCCGGCTCGTATTTGTCGAGACCTTCTCAACTGTGAACGGAAAGTGGCAGATGGTAGGTGCATGGTGTTCACTTCTCACCCAGAGTCCCCCAAGTGGGTGTAGGGTCGGGGGTCCTGGGGTACAGATGTTGTACTGGGAACTCAACTATTCCCAAGGAAAAATTCTAAAGAGATAAGGCCACAAACATGATCTGTCAAATGATCTGAAAAATACCAAATAACCTCTATGTGAACAAAGCTAATCAGTCCAACCTCTATGAAGATACATTGAATGGGAATTCTGAGATCCTCTGTTCTAGATCTTCATCTCTTGGTCAGGGTGTAGAGAGGTCACAAAGAACATCACTTGCTCTGGAGGACGTGTCCTGTATTACACAGACAACCCACTGATTTGAATGGACACTGTGTAATGCATTATTTCACCTGCAGGGGCACTGCAGAGAGACTGAACACTTACTAACAGGCAGATGATCACTGGGAGTCCCTCTTTTTAAAAAAAAATTATTAATGGACTATTTTAACATATAGGGATTGTCCAAAGCAGAGATCAGCACAAAATGTTAAAGGGGTTTTCCGGGATTTTACTACTGATGACCTATCCTCAGGATAGGTCATCAGTATCTGATCGGTGGGGGTCCGACACCCAGGACCCCGGCAATCAGCTGTTTGAGAAGGCACCGGCGCTCCCGTGAGCTACCTCCCGCTGCTACCTTCTCTTAGCTTTTCCTAGATCAGTGACGTCACGTTCATCGGTCACGTGGCCTAGGAGCAGCTCAGCCCCATTCAAGTGAATACCAAGCATAGCCGTCAGCCGCTATACAATGTACAGCGCTGTGCTTGGTAAGATAGGAGAAGGTAGTGGTGCTCACAGGAGTGCCGGAACCTTCTCAAACAGCTGATCGGCGGGGTCCCGGTGTCGGACCCCCACCAATCAGATACTGATGACCTATCCTGAGTATAGGTCATCAGTAGTAAAATCCTGGAACCCTTTAAACCTAAAATGACTTGCTTAAAGGGCATCTGTCAGCAGTTTTGCACCTATGACACTGGCTGACCTGTTACATGTGCACTTGGCAGCTGAAGACATCTGTGTTGGTCCCATGTTCACATGTGCCCGCATTGCTGAGAAAAATGATGTTTTATTATATGCAAATGAGCCTCTAGGAGCAACGGGGGTGTTACCGTTACACCTAGAGGCTCAGCTCCCTCTGCACTTTGATTTACGGAGCTAAGCAGTGAAAACATCATCACGCCTGGCCCTGTCAATCAAAGTGCAGAGGGTGCGACAGTTGCAGAGAGAGCAGAGCCTCTAGGTGTAATGGTAACGCCCCTGTTGCTCCTAGAGGCTCATTTGCATATATTAAAACATCATTTTTCTCACACATATGAACATGGGACCAACACAGATGTCTTCAGCTGCCAAGTGCACATGTAACAGGTCAGCCAGTGTCATAGGTACAAAACTGCTGACAGATGCCCTTTAATACGTCTCCGTTACCTTTTTTGCTGTTTCGAATTATCCTTTTGCTCATTTTTAATTACTCATGAAAAAATCTCTGTGCTCCGATGGAAACTGTAAACGGGCTGCTGCTGTTCACAGACTTAGTTTTATCTCTCATATCTGATATTCAGGTCTCAAGTACTTTGTGTTCTTATTGCTCTGAATGAGCTGCAGACCTGATTGTTTCAATAAGGCTACATTCACACGAACGGCATAAATCTGGAATAAATTATAGTAAATCTGATAAGGCTGAAGCCAGGCCTCATGTCACTAAAACACAATTACTTTTATCATCAGCACAAAACGGTAAAAAGCCATAAAGTTCTGTTACTGCATAAAGTCCGCATAAAGCCATTGGTAAACTTCCCCCCTTTGTCGTTGTCCATGCCACCACCCACGTCCTTCACTCATTGGTTGCATTGTGTTTTGTGTCTTGTAGGAAAGTACTGGATTGATCCCAATCTTGGATGTCCATCAGATGCCATAGAAGTGTTCTGTAACTTTACAGCAGGAGGCCAGACATGTTTATCACCTGTCACTGTGACAAAGGTATCGTAACCTGTCAGTTACGTCTTTCGACAAGGGGAGAGACAGAAATTTGTCAGGTTTCATTCCGAGAGTCACTAAAATGGGGAGCAGCACTTCTGTTAAGGTCACCAGTCCCATTAATCTGTTTTGGGGTCTCCACAAATGAAAACCCCCAAGTCATATAGAGACTAGTCTCCAAGTATTTCATATTCCAACTTCTAAATCTATTTACTCACTTTTCGTCTTTCCCATTTAACCAGCTGGAGTTTGGCGTCGGCAAAGTGCAGATGAATTTTCTCCATTTGCTGAGCTTAGAGGCCGTTCACACCATCACTATCCACTGTCTGAACACACCGGTTCTAGGGATGGAGGCTGGAGAAGGGACGCCCCTTATCTTCAAAGGATGGAACGGCCACAAATTTGAAGGAAAAAACGTACTTGAAAGAAACGTGCTTCTAGATGAATGCAAGGTAAGACTATTATATAGAAATGCAATACGTGCAAGTGAATGTCACAAAGAGGAAACCAGAAGCAAGTAGGAAAGGACAAGAGAGGAGAAGAGTTCACTGGCCCAGCTAAATAGTGATAGGACGTTTTTGGATGATTTTGATATCAGACCAGCTTCTAATAAAATCAAATACGAGAAAAGTGATAGAAAGTATTCAGTGTGATAAGACTTCCATGATATAGATTCGGTTTATAGTTATGAAAAAGCCCTGTGTGACCTGAATGGGCCTTATAATTGCTGATTTAGTGAAATGGAAGCCGTCACAGAGTATTACTGAGTGGTTTGGAGATAAGAATCCTGTCCTCAAGAGATGACATTGGCAGGAACCCAAAATGTGAGATCAGAAGGAGTGCTGTGCCTGAACCCCTTTATACTGGAGGACTACATCTATTTTTCAGTAGAGCACTGACATTTATGGTACTTAAAAAAAACCCTAGACATGGAAGTCTCCAGAGGGATTCAGGCACAGCACAGAATGTGGCTCTCAATTTTGAGAACTGGAGTAGGAACTGATTTCATTCAGTGTTAGTGTTGTCTTCAACGTGACACCCCCACTTATTTATCAGTCTGCATTAGTTTGTACCTAAATGGCCCATTGATTCCAAAAAGTGCCCCCCCCCCCCATTGTCTGATTGATGCGGGTCCAGCTCTGGGACCCGCACCTACACAGAGAACGGAGCGAGGAAAGTTGAAGAGGGCGCAATGTGCATGCGCAGCTGCCCTCCATTCATGTCTATGGGGTTGCAGAAAATAGCCAAGCACTGGCTCGGTGTGCTCCCATTCACTTCTATGGGAGCAGCGGGGAGCTACGCCTGGTGGTGGCTGGACCCCGGGAAACCAAGGGTCCTCCAGCCACAACTCTCTCTGCTCCGTTCTTGTTGTCCCAGCTCTGGGGCCGCACCTATCAGACAATGGGGGCATATCCTAGCGGATATGCCCCCATTGTCTGTGATGGGAATACCCCTTTAAGAGTTTTCTGAGATATTCTATCCTCTAGAGAGGTCATCAGTATCTGATCAGTGGGGATGCCCCGCCGGTCAGCTGTTTGAGATGTCACCAATGCTCACAGTAGCACCACGGCCTTCTCTCAGCTCACCAAGCACAGCGCCATACATTTGATAGTGGTTGTGCTTGGTATCACCGCTCAGTCCCAATCACTTCAATGGGACTGAGCTGGGCCTAGGCCATCTGATAAATGAACGTGACATCACATGGCCTAGGGAAATCTGGGACCGGCCACGGTGCTACTGGGACCACCGGTGCCTTCACAGTTGATCGGCAATAGGTAATCAGTAAAAATATCTCGGAAAACTCATTTAACCACTCAGCCACTAAAGGGGTTTTTCGAGATTCTAATATTGATGACCTATCCTCAGCAGAGGTCAGATCCGACATCCAGAACCCCCGCTAAACGGCTGTTTGAGGAGGCCAAGGCGCTCCGGTGAACACCACTGCCTCCTCACAGAATACCAAGCATAACGCCATACATTGTATAGTGGCTTGTTCACTTGAATGGGGCTGGGCTGCACCTAGGCCCAAATGATCGATCAATGTAACGGCACTGGCTGCAGCACTCACCAGAGCACCGCCACCTTCTCAAACAGCTGATCATGGTGGTGCTGGACCACCATGATATTAACTCCCTACCCTGAGGTTAGGCCATCAATATCAAAATCTCCAACCATCCCTTTAACCCTTTCACTTTGAAAACCACGCATCTACATGTCAGCATGGTTTAAGATCCAACGTGTACTCCTTCTGCCATCACAGTGATTAATCAAGGACTCTCCTTGTTGCAGGTACAGGACGGCAGCTGGCACAAGACGAAATTCAAGTTTCATACTCAAGACACGAACCAACTTCCAATTGTAGACATCTCCAAGTTCACCCCTCTCCAAAAAGGACAGCATTATCTGGAGAACGGTCCGGTCTGCTTCCTCTGAGAGGGGCAGCTGCTAAGCGCAAGTCTCTTTTCTATAAAAAAAAAAGAGCCTTTAAAACTAAGGGAAGGTAGCAGTGTCTCCACTGCGTGACTATTACAGACCATTGTGTGGCCAATCTTCTAAAGAAGCCGGAAGAGACTTCCTCCTAAGAAGGACATATTTCACAGGAATATTGATAGAGTATTTAAGTTTTAATTAATCTTTTTTTTTTTTTAATAAATACAACTTTGAATCAAAAACTTTATCTATACCTGAGACAAATATAATATAGCACTGTACAAGTTGCCTTCAAGGAAGCAGTCGGCTTGCAGAGGAGCAGTACTGGTTACTACTCTGGAAAGTGCAATAAATGTTTTTGAAAATAAAAATAAAAATTTTTATCATGAATAACTGCTTGGTTGGAGGACAGAATGATCACCTGCCCTGTAACAGCAGCGGGGACGAAACACTAAGTTGGATCTTGGTCCTTTGCGGACGTATACCTCTCGTGAGATGGGACCCTACCTCTTCCGCGTTGCCTAGTCCCCCTATAATAACAAGGTGCTAAAGGCTCAAAATGGAATAAATCTGATTGCTTCACTTCTGTATGTACTGGCTACATCAATTGTCCTCTCTTATTCCTATCTGAAATCCATATATTTCAGTGAGACATTTATTTATGTGAAAGGATCAGTCTATTTTTGTGATAGCCCGCATAGCACAATGTATACGGTGCCTATAAGTCATATTTTCTTATTGTAAAAAAAAAAAAACATTAAAAAAAACAAACTTGCAAATAAAGTTTTGCCTTCTTCAACTTGTATTATTCCCCCCTCCCCTCCCCCGACATCCGAAACGGCATCATCCGTGTTGTTATATAAGTGTGTATATATTTTGTAACATGTACTGAGATTTTAATACAGCGGATATTTTATAATGCTGATGTTAAATTATAATAATTGTAATCGTTTAGATGATATGTTGTTTTTTGTTTTTTTGTTTTTGCATTATTAATTGGTGCTATTTTTTATTTAATTCAGATTTGTCTAAAAAAAAAAAAATCCATGTTTCAGTCAAAACCAGAAAATGTGGTTGCAGGAGATTTCAGTTGTCAGCAGCCGGTTGTGTATTGGTTATGTTTATATTATAACCTTTCATCATAAAGTCAGATTGTCAGCCGTACAATTACCACTGTAATAAAAGATCTGCCTTAGTGTTAATAAAACAGCGCTGTACACGACGAGGAATGGCGTCCTGTTTCCGTGCTTTGTATTTGGTCATGTCCATTTGTTACACTGTAAGTGCAATATCAATTGGTTATTCATTATACAGGTTCCCTCCCATAAGGCTTATGGATGTGCTTAAATAGATGGATATACCCCTAAGAGAGTTTTCCTGGCGGCCCCTTGATATTCACCCTTTGACCCAAATACAGGGATCTGGACTCCGCTGCAGGGGAACCACCAGGCCGCTACCTCTAGGACCAAAAGACACTGGTGTGGAGCACTAAAGGATCAGGCAAAACCATAGCCAGGAAACAAGTCGAGGGCAGGCTGCGTCTGTGCAATCTGGAAAACAGTCCAACGGTCAGGGCAGGCAGCGCAGGGACAACTGCTGCGCCCTCTGCGCTTTGATTTGAAGACATTTCCACTGTCATTTGCTGAGATTTAGAGTGCAGAGGGTGCAGCAGTTGCAGAGAGAGCAGAGCCTCTAAGTGTAATGACAACGCCCCCGTTGCTCCTAGAGTCTCATTTGCATATATTAAAACATCATTTTTCTCAGCAATGCGGGCACATATGAACGTGGGACCAACACAGATGTCTTCAGCTGCCAAGTGCACATGTTACAGATCAGCCAGTGTCATAGGTACAAAACTGCTGACAGATGCCCTTTAAAGGGTTATTCCCATCTTGGACAATGGGGGCACATCGCTAGGATATGCCCCCATTGTCTTATAGGTGCGAGTCCCACCGCTGGGACCCGCACCTATATCGAGAATGGAGCCCCCAAAGTGAAGGAGGGCGCACTGCGCATGCGCAGCCGCCCTCCATTTATTTCTATGGGGCCGCCGAAAATAGCCGAGCACCGGCTTGGCTACATAGAAATGAATGGGAGCAGTGGCTTCGAATGCGCGATGCACTGCCATTCATCTCTATGGGAGGAGCTCCGTTCTCAATACAGGTGCGGGTCCCAGCGGTGGACCTGCACCTATCAGACAATGGGGGCATATCCTAGCGATATGCCCCCATTGTCTAAGATGGGAATAACCCTTTAATAGAAATATAATACACTGACTCTGACTTATTTCTGTAAGGGCTCTTTCACACAAGTGAGTTTTCCGTCCGGGTGCGATGCATGAAGTGAATGCATCGCCTCTAGACCCATTCATTTAAATGGGTCTGTGCACATGAGCGTTGTTATTCATGCAGCATCTTTGCGTTGCGGAAAACTTGTTCTATTTTGTGTTTTTTTCACGTAGGCTTTACCCCATGTAAATGAATGGGAAGTGCGTGAAAAAAACGTAAGGCATCCGGAGGCAATGTGTTTTTCACTGATGGTTGCTTGGAGAGGTAGATTATTATCCTTCCGTTTTTTTTTCTTTCGCATGAAAAACGCATGCAATTCAGATACATATCAGACAGTGTCACGCGACTTCGACTCAACAGAGCCCATACATTTTAATGCTATACGGAGACGGATCTCCGTACAGCATTAATCTGAAGTGTTGAGCGAAGCGACTTTGGATGTAGCATCCGAAGCTCGGTTCGCTCATCACTAGTAGCTGCTTATCTCCAGTCAGAAGAAAGGATAGGGCATGCTGAAATCCAATATGCCCAATCCTTCATTCTCCCAAGATCTGCTATCAGTCAGAAGGCCACCATACACATTAGATATTTCGGCTTACTTCAACAGACTACACTACTCTGCCCATCAGGAATCTGACGTACCCATGGCCATGACACCATGGTGAGGAGAGGTTTGTATAGCACCAACCCAAAATGTTTCAGACCGATGTAGATATAATGCCACCCATATAGTGAGCTTCACAAAGGACAGGGAGCAGTGTAATTTGACTTCTGGGGGACTCCTGGGTGCAGGGGTGCACCTAGCCTTTCTGCTGGCTGATGCGAAAACTGAAACGGCGCCCCTCCCTCCCCAATGTCAACTTCTTAACCTAACCCCTTCACTTCAGCCCATGGCCCTTCCGCTGCAGCCCTCTTGCCCCAACCTGGTGCTGCCTGAGGCATACCTCCCAACCGTCCCGGATTGCAGTGGCTGTCCCGCTGTCCCGGTACGGGGGAGGTATGTCCCAGTCTCTGGCAGCTGTCTCTGCGTCCATAAGACGCAGAGACAGTTGCCTGTAACATGAAGAAGCAGACAGCCAGAATCGGCTGCCTGCTTCTTACATCCCCCCTCCCGTCCCCCTGCAGCTCTCCGTACCGCCTGCAGCTCTCTGTACCTCTTGTCTGGGAGGGCCGGCGACAGGCAACCTTGGCTCCGCCCCCTCCAGACAAGAGAAGCCGATGACCTGCTGGTGATGCTGCTGCTAGGAAGAAGGTAAGTATAAGGTTTTTATTTTTTTAACTTTCTGTGAGGGGCACAATGTGGGCAAATTACTGGGGGCACAACATATTACTGGGGGGCATTTTGTAGGCATATTACAGCAGGGGGGGCACAGCTGGTCAAATTACTGGGGGCTCAGCTGGGCATATGACTGGGGGCACATAGCAGGGCATATTACTGGGGGCACATAACAGGGCATATTACTGGGGGCACAGCTAGGCATATTAATGAGGGCACATAACTGGGGAATATTTACTATGTGGAGCAGTAAGGGGACTGAGTGGGATTAGGTGTATAGTGGGCGGAGTCAGGGGTGTGGCCTAGTGCTGAAAAAACTAGCTATTTGTCCCTTTACAATTCACCCTCTTTGTCTCTTTACAAAGTTGGGAGGTATTCTGAGGCGATCGCCTCACCTGGCCTCATGGCTGGTGCACCCCTGTCTGGGTGGAGGATTCACAGCAAATGTCCTAGTTCTCACTTTATATTATCATATACTGAGAAAATGAGTAAGATCTCATATCTCAAAAGCAAATGCTCGATTGGATGACGAGTGGCCCCCCTGACCTTCCCATAAGCATGCAGACTGAGCATGCACACATAAGGGCAGAGGATGACAGAGCACGGATCTGGTATGCTGAAATCCAACATTTCGGAGGCCCCCATATACATTAGATAATAAGTGGACTCCTCGAAATCAAATGTGTTTTTAAGCAGAACTGAAGGTGCATTTACATGCCCTGATGGAGCAGGCAATTATCGGGAAGGAAGTGTACCTTCCAATAACTACCTGCTCGTCAGTGAGGGAGAGTTCTGCATTTACATGTACCAATCTCCTTCACTATATGGAGATGAGAGATGGCTACTGAACCATATACCACAGTGCGGCACAATATATTACTCCAAAAGCTGTCCCTCTGTGGTGGCCACCAATAGGTGGCATTTTCTGTCCTCCTCCTCTAGTTGTCTCTGATTAAGATATAGAGCAGGGGGCTTAGGAGATGAGAAGAGGCCACAGCAGCTGAATTCAGGAGGGCACTGGCCCAGTTCATGGATACCTGACTCACACAGCATTAATTAGCGCTGAGCTCATTATGTACCCGGCCAGGGGCCGAGAGCAGGGGTTGGGTGGCCCCCTGTAAGGGCTATGGTTAGTCCGCCCCTGGCTATCACTCGTCACCATACTGACTGTTTCTGTGAAGCAGATCACACAGCACAATTTGCTGCCCAGAAACGATGATTGAGGTGTCCACATAAAAGATGAGTTCACCAGATCACCCGGCACTATTGGTTCTGGGGACTATGGTTTATTGGGGACACACTTTGCCATTATTGACAGGGGACACTTTACCAGCACTACTGTCTATGGGGGGCACTTTACCAGCACTACTGTCTATGGGGGCACTTTACCAGCACTACTGTCTATGGGGGGCACTTTAACAGCGCTACTGTCTATGGGGGGCACTTTATTGAGACTACTGTCTTTGGCTGGCACCACACTTTTCCAGCACTATTGCATACCTCCCAACTTTTGAAAATTGCAAAGAGGGACAATGTGTGCCCGCGCATCACGGCAGTTTTTTTCATACTAGGCCACACCTCTAACTCCGACCCATAGCATAATTACTAGAGCCTCTGCGGCAATTTTATTTCTTGCTCTTCATTGTCCATATAAATATTAGCACATAAATCATCAGATATAGATATTTTAAGGTCCAAATTACACCAAATAATGAAGTTCTGATCTAATTTATAGGTATAGACACTTTAGTAAGGAGCAATTTAGTAAATTTATTAATGCACATTTATGCATTAATCCTCCAGGTGAAAAAGAGGGACATTTAATGATAAAAGAGGGACAGAGGGACATGGGTCAAAAAGAGGGACTGTCCCTCCAAAAGAGGGACACTTGGGAGGTATGCTATTGCATATTTGGGGCACACCAAGACGATTATGTCCCTGTTAATGAAGGCAAATTCTGGCTTTATGGTTGTGTGTTCACATAGTGAATTCATTACATTTTCTACAGGGCTCTATCCTCCACTCTCCCCTGTTCTGTAATAACCAAGCAGCATCCCGTGAGCTGACAACCACGCCCTATACACAACCACTTTGCCATCCACTCGCCAATCACAACATGGCCGCCACATTAGTCTAGCGTATGACGTATTTCCGACACTCACAACATGGCAGTTCTTTGCTGCTCGCCAAGCACAATATGGCTGCGCTGATTTCCTGTTTACCTGGGAGCTCACACCGGAAGTAGGCCACACGTGTGGTGACGGGAGCTGCCATGGAGGCTTTGCTGGTCTCTGATGCGTTAGGAATCGGGGTTGACTTCGAGGAATGTGAACACACGGTGCGGCCCAAGAGGAAGATGTCCCTGTATAGGTGAGTACTGATAGCACGGAATGTTGCGGCACTGCAAGTCCCAGGATGTCCTGCCTGCAGGGTAATGTTGTTTTGCAGTGGATATTGCTGGGAAAAGGGGGGGCTGTTCTTATCTCTCCCCCACTGTAAAATATAGGGTTATTACAGGTCACCATGGACAAGCACAAGACGGCAGGATTTTCTGCAGCAGCCGAGGGGCACGGGGGTTCTGCAGCAGCCAAAGGGGCGCGTTGTTCTGCAGCAATGATTTAATCCCTCTGCGGCTCCTCTTGTCCCCCTGTGCTGCTCTTTCCTCCCTCCTGGCAGTCAGTTTTTTCCCAGGACAGATAGATGCGTCTGCAGCATATCTCTCACCCTCTCTTCATCTCGTATCTGCCGTTCTAGTGATCGCGCTCACCTTACTCCATTAACGCTGTGTTTCTTGTAGCTGTGAGACTTGTGGAAGTGAAGAGGCGAAGTACAAGTGTCCACAGTGTCTGAAGTACTCCTGCAGGTACGTGGCGTGTCCTTCACGATGTCATGTCTTAGTTTCTCATCTCTCCTCGTTCATTACATCTCTTCTCTTCCCTAAGTTTACCTTGTGTAAAGAAGCATAAAGTGGACGTCCCCTGCAGTGGCGTCAGAGACAAGACGGCCTTTGTCCCTTTAAGTGCGTTCAGTGACATCCATCTACTGAGTGGTAAGTGAAGACAGAGGCAGATTATCCTCGCAGTCCCTCGCCTTCCCTAGGTCAGCCCCCATCAAAGAAGAGTCATAGGTCGGGATGCAGACTGTCAGGACATGCTGGGAGTTGTAGTTCTGAAACACCCGGAGAGCCACAGTCTGGAGACCACTGCTGTGAGAGATATTTTCACCATGACCTTTAAAAGGGTTGTCTTCCTTTTTACTAAGTGATGACCTGTTCTCAGGATAGGCCACCACGCCGCTGATGGGTGCTGTGTGATTCTCAGAGAAGCAGGTTTAGCAGTTTTTGGGCTCGCTGAATGTATACTTGTGTCCTCTTCATGAGTGTGGGTAGAGTGTTTTTTTGCATGGACATCATTGGACGTTCATGTAGCGTGCAGAGACCAAGGGTCCTTCAGCTGTGTGCCCTGCTATGGCGAACCCAGAGGTATCCTGATGGAGGCTTATGGAGAGGGATTGGCAATAAGTACTTGCCCTTTTATGCACAGAGACAGTGCTTCAGACCAAGCTGAGAGTTCCTGCTCTGGTTGAGGCAGATAGAGCTGCTTCGACAACTATTTGGGCACAGATCTAGAGGGATTAGACAAAAGGATATGCTGTTATCTGCACCGTGGCAGTGTGTGCACAGGCAGTGCTTGAGATTGTGCTGAGAGTTCCTGCTCTGATTGAGGCAGATAGCCCACGATATACCACGGTATTGGAATGCACGGTTATCAAACCGTGGGCATTTGCTTATTACCGGTAAAAGGTGACCCTGCTGAGAAACTCATCCGCGCATGTGCAATTCCGCTCCGTTTCAGCTAATTAAGCACACAGCGGTAAAAATGGCAGAGCGTGCAGATTTAACAAGTCTCTGTCCTCCTAAAAAAAAGACTAAACTAAAGTCAGCAGTGTGGGACTACTTTGGATACCCACCAAATGCACGTGAGGATGGAAATCCAATTTGTAAGCAACGTGGTCGTAAAGTGGCAGCTAAAGGAGGGAATACCTCAAACCTGTTCTCCCATCTCTGAGAACACCACCCCACTGTGCAGCTTAAAGTAGGTGGGCTTTATCATTTTAACCCCTTGGCGACATGATAGGAGTGGAGTGGACGTACCGGTACATCCTGGGCGCGAGGTAGTTCGCGCTACAGGGCGTACCGGTACGTCCTGCATGTAAACGCCCGCTGCGCAGTGCAGCGGGGTTTACATGCTGCGATGGCGGCTGTGAAATACAGCCAGCCATCCACAGTAAAGGCCTCGGGGGGAGGCGTGCTCCACCCATAATGGCGATCGCTGTGATTGGCTAGTCTGTTCAGACTAGCCAATCACAGAATACGGAGGCTGGCTGTAAGGATCTGATCCTCCGCAGTCCGAGACTGCGGGGGATCAGATCCTGTAAAGGTAATCCAAAAGTGCCCTCGATTCCCCCCCCCCCTCTCCTTCCCCAAACTGTATTTTTCATTTATACCCCCCCCCCCCCCCTCAATTTCCAGGATGGCCAAGCGGTTGAAGCAGAGTGTCAGCATACAGCTGACACTCTGCTTCAAACGACCGGCATCGCTGCTGGCAGCGATGTCGGCCGTTTAACCCCTTCCATGCCGCGGTCCATAAGGACCACGGCATGGAAGGTTAACAGGGAGGGCGCTCCCTCCCTCTCCCATCAGGCGCTGCAGCAGTGCTCTGATGGTGGGGCCAGTGAGAGGGAGAGAGCTCCCTCCCATCGGGACGCTGCTCTGCTGTGGCAGCGTCCCGATGGTTACCATGGCAACCGGACGCTTTCGTCCAGCTTGCCATGGCAGAGGTAAGCCTGTTCAAGCTCCTGCTAAAGGCAGGAGCTTGATCAGTCTTACAATCAGAAAATACACTGCAGTACAGTAGTAATAGTTAATTGAACAAAAAAAAACTTTGCTTGTATTCTTCTTTAAGGATTAGTGTATCTTTTAATAATATATGTAACAAACTGTGATACTATGATAACCGTAATACCGCGGTATTTACTGAGACGGTTATCATACCGTGAAAATTTCATAACGTTGCAACCCTAGCTTGGACACAGCCCTAGTCACATACAGTCATGGCCAAACGTTTTGAGAATGATACAAATATTAATTTTTACAAAGTCTACTGCTTCAGTTTTTATAATGGCAATTTGCATATACTCCAGAATGTTATAAAGAGTGATCAGCTTAACAGCAATTACTTGCAAAGTCAATATTTGCCTAGAAAATGAACTTTATCCCCCAAAACACATTTCAACATCATTGCAGCCCTGCCTTAAAAGGACCAGCTAACATCGTTTCACTGATTGCTCCATTAACACAGGTGTGCGTGTTGATGAGGACAGTCCTGGAGATCAATCTGTCATGATTAAGTAAGAATGACACCACTGGACACTTTAAAAGGATGCTGGTGCTTGGCATCATTGTTTCTCTTCTGTAACCATGGTTATCTCTAAAGAAACACGTGCAGTCATCATTGCACTGCACAAAAATGGCCTAACGGGAACAGTATCGCAGCTAGAAAGATTGCCACCTCAGTCAACAATCTATCGCATCATCAAGAACTTCAAGGAGAGAGGTTCCATTGTTGCCAAAAAGGCTCCCAGGGCGCCCAAGAAAGACCAGCAAGCGCCAGGACCGTCTCTTAAAAGTGTTTCAGCTGCTTGGATCGGGCTACCAGCAGTGCAGAGCTTGCTCAGGAATGGCAGCAGGCAGGTGTGAGTGCATCTACACGCACTTGTGAGGCGGAGACTCTTGGAGCAAGGCCTGGTCTCAAGGAGGGCCAGCAAAGAAGCCACTTCTCTCCAGAAAACATCAGGGACAGACTGATATTTCTGCAAAAGGTACAGGGAGTGGACTGGCTGAGACTGGGGTAAAGTCATTTTCTCTGATGAATCCCCTTTTCGATTGTTTGGGACATCTGGAAACAGCTTATTCGGAGAAGACGAGGTGAGCGCTACCACCAGTCTTGTCTCATGCCAACTGTAAAGCATCCTGAAACCATTCATGTGTGGGGTTGCTTCTCAGCCAAGGGAATCGGCTGTCTCACAGTCTTGCCTAAAAACACAGCCATGAATAAAGAATGGTACCGGAATGTCCTCCGAGAGCAACTTCTCCCAACCGTCCAAGAGCAGTTTGGCGATCAACAATGCCTTTTCCAGCATGATGGAGCACCTTGCCATAAAGCAAAGGTGATAACTAAATGGCTCAGGGAACAAAACATAGAGATTTTGGGTCCATGGCCTGGAAACTCCCCAGATCTTAATCCCATTGAGAACTTGTGGTCAATCATCAAGAGACGGGTGGACAAACAAAAACCTACAAATTCTGACAAATGCAAGCATTGATTGTGCAAGAATGGACTGCTATCAGTCAGGATTTGGTCCAGAAGTTGATTGAGAGCATGCCAGGGAGAATTGCAGAGGTCCTGAAGAAGAAGGGTCAACACTGCAATATTGACTTGCCTGCATTAACTCATTCTAACTGTCAATATAAGCTTTTGTTACTCATAATATGATTGCAATTATATTTCTGTATGCTGATAAAACATCTGACAAACACACATTAAAAACCAGAGGGCAGCAGATCATGTGAAAATTATAATATTTGTGTCATTCTCAAAACTTTTGGCCATGACTGTAGATACCACAGTGAGCAAAATGCAAAGATAAACCTGACAAGTTTTCCCCAAGAAATTTTTATTTTTATTTTTGGAAGGTTTTTGTGTCTACACCCCCTTCTAAAGCAGCTCTGTGCAAGCCCGCCATGATTATGTGCTTGTGAAGTCGATTGTTTCTTTCGTATCTTACCCCTCTGTATTTCCTTTAACCTGCAGATTATCGGTTTCTGGAAAGACGCGGAAGAGTGGCAAGATTCTGCCATGAGGGATGCCATGCTACCCCGGCAAAACAACCAATAAGTTTGTACGTTTTTGGTTTTATTTTTGGTAATTGAATCCCGGTGTTGTGTAGATTGGGCCTTGCAGGGGCACCGGTGTGTATACGTGACCATGGTTTCCCTGTTCTGCAGTTGAACTTTATGAAAAATCGAGCTCGGAAACTGGGCATCGATATGAAGATGCTGCCGATTGGGTTCACGAAAAGGAAAACAAATTCAACCTTTTTCCATAGAAAGTAAGTGATTTGTGTTTTTGGAGCGGTGAGTAGATGGGTAACGTTTACTGTAGTGGTTTATAATACCGTACATGTCGTATACCGTACAGTACTCGCAAATGCTGATACAACTGACACCAGCAGTGTCTGATGATGGTCCTATTGACTCTAATGGTGAAAATGTTGTTTTGGTTTTTCTTTAGTTTTTTTTTCATACCCCTAGCACCCCCTTAGTGACGCTCCAGTCATTTGGTCTGATGTGGATAGCTGAGCAATATAATCAGCTATTTAGCTATTTCCAGCAGTCCCACAGAGAATGAATGGAGCCGCAATGCGCATGCCGACCTGCCACTCTATTCATTAAGAGGCTGGGGACCCCTGTCTCATAATTGGTGAGGGGCCCCAGCAGTCAGATCCCCCACAGAACAGATTTCCTGTTATAGGGGATGCATTTCTTTTTTGGCACAACCCCTTTAAAGAGGACCCGTCCCCTCTCCTGACGTGTCTGTTTTAGTCACTACTTGCATTCCCCATGTAAAAGCAATTCTGGAGCATCTGTATGTTGTGCTGTTCCTGTGTTATTCCTGCTAGAAATGTATAAATAAAGGTAGAACTGGGTTATACCAGTTGGGGGGCATGTCCCTGCCCAGTCTGCCTCTAGCAGCACTGATTGGATCGTATCAGACTGTGCAGGGGCACACCCTCAAACTGGTCCTCTTTAAATCTCCATTGGGAGCTCGAGTAACTTTACAGATTCTTCCTATCAGTGATTTTTTGTGAGATTTATTGAAACTGTCTAAACTAAAAAAGTGTCCTTGTTGCCCACAGCAGCCAATCACAGCACAGCTTTCGTATCGTATTCTGCTTTGGTGCGCTGTGATTGGTTACTATGGGCAGTTTTACTTTTAGCCAGTTAAAATCTTGCCATAAAATATCTGCCGTTGCCCTTGGAAACAGACAGCGGTCTATTTTCATCCTCTGTCGGACGTCTCTGCACGGACTCACTGACATGTTCTCTTTCTGCACTCTGTTTTATTTGATTTTGGGAAAAGAAAAAAAAAGTGCCCAGAATGCCTTGCTCCCTGCTAACAGGACACCAGCAGATTCTGAATTTGTCAAGTAATTGTCAGGAAGTCTGTGCGGTGTTCTACATTGCTCTGCCTCCCGCAAAAAATGTTATTCCATGTCCTGCTAGAAATGTACATGATGTAATCTGTAGTGAATGTCATTTTCTTACCAGTAGCTGAATTTTTGACTTATATAATCCTGAAGTTTCTTATCTGTGTCATGTGACTAGGAATTAGACCCACCAACTCACACAGCACCTTATGTGTGAACAGGAAGTCTATTCCTTTATGTATTCCTATGGGAGCCTCACTTTCAGTCTCATAGGAATGAATAGAGCAGTGACTGGCTTTCTGTCCTGGGTCAGTTGGAGGTCAGGGAGTTGGTCACATGACCTAGCTACAATAAGAAGAGAGGTTATTACTCACAATTACATTCTCTGATAAGAAAATGACAATCACTACAGATTATATCATGCACCTTTCTAACAGGTCAGAGAATAAAAATTTTTTGCGGGAGTTCTTCTTTTTTAAAGTCAGTGAAAAGTGACGACTAAGCAGCATATGAAGCTGAAAGACACCCAGACGCCTCGCTGTGCAGAGTTATTCGGAGGAGACCAGATCCCACTTGTCCACTGGGTGTCTCTCTCTCTCTCTCTGCATCACAAGTTCTCAGGAGGACGACTGACGCGTTTCATCTTTAGCCCGTCTGACTTGGCGTGCGGACTTATTACCTAATATAAAAGTACATGTAAAAGAGATACATTACCTGCTATAGTATAATAAAAAATTAGTTAAACCCTTTCCTGATATGTCTGGTTTAGTAACTACTTGCATTCCCCATGGAATAACAATTCTGTAGCATCTATTCTTATGTCTCTATGTTGTGCTATTCCTCTAATATTATTACTAGAAGATACGAATGACTTGCTAGCAGTCTGCATGTAAGGTCCAGCTGGGTGTTACCAGTTGGAAGGGGTGTCCCTGCACAGTCTGGCACTATTCAATCAGTGCTGCCTGCCTCAGACTGTGCAAGGACACACTCCCAACTGGCAACACCCATCTTGACCTTCTTTGCAAACTTCTAGCAATGCATTCATAACTTCTACCAGGAATAATAGAGGTATGGCACAACATAGAGTCATAGAATAGAGAATAGAAGCTCCAGAAATGTTGTGACATGGCGGATGCAAGAAGTTACTAAAACACACATGTCAGGAGAGGGGACGGGTCCTCTTTATTAGTGTCTCCAGCAGGTGGCGTTTCCTCTCTGCTGCACTCAGTGTGGGTGACATAAGCATATCTTCATAAGAATCACTGTAGTGCAGCCTCTTAAAGGAACACGCTAGGAAAATCTGGTTCGGGACATGACAAGGGGATATTCTCGTCCGTGTTCTTTCAATCCCAGTGTCTTGCACTAGCTACGTCTTAGTTTTGCCAGGTCTCCAGCTATTGTGAAACCACAACTCCCAGCATGCCCTGAGAGCTGCATGGGAGTAACTGAAGAGGCACAGATCAGAGCCCACTGCCCTAATGATTATTTCTGATGGGGCAACCCGTTTTGCTCTGTTATCTGTTTAATCACCCCTTTTTGGTCATGTGATTTTCATCACACGGCCCC
>ONZH01021192.1:0-53188 GCA_900303285.1 Rhinella marina | reverse complement strand
CTCTTGGGCCTACAAACAATTTTTAAGAGGTCTCACCTCTTTTAAGCCTCCACATAATTTTTAGAGGTCTCACCTCTTGGGCCTACAAACAATTTTTCTCATGGCTCACCTCTTGGGCCTACAAACAATTTTTAAGAGGTCTCACCTCTTGGGCCTCCACATAATTTTAAGAGGTCTCACCTCTTGGACTTACAAACAATTTTTCTCATGGCTCACCTCTTGGGCCTACAAACAATTTTAAGAGGTCTCACCTCTTGGGCCTACAAACAATTTTTAAGAGGTCTCACCTCTTGGGCCTACAAACAATTTTTATTATGGCTCACCTCTTGGGCCTTAATACAATTTTTAAGAGGTCTCACCTCTTGGGCCTACAAACAATTTTTAAGAGGTCTCACCTCTTGGGCCTACAAACAATTTTTTAAGAGGTCTCACCTCTTGGGCCTACAAACAATTTTTATTATGGCTCACCTCTTGGGCCTAAAACAATTGTTAAGAGGTCTCACCTCTTGGGCCTACAAACAATTTTTAAGAGGTCTCACCTCTTTGGCCTCCACATAATTTTTAAGAGGTCTCACCTCTTGGGCCTACAAACAATTTTCTCATGGCTCACCTCTTGGCCTACAAACAATTTTTAAGAGGTCTCAACTCTTTGGGCCTCCACAAAATTTTTTCAATGGTCTCACCTCTTGGGCCTACAAACAATTTTCTCATGGCTCACCTCTTGGGCCTACAAACAATTTTTATTATGGCTCACCTCTTGGGCCTTAATACAATTTTTAAGAGGTCTCACCTCTTTGGCCTCCACTTAATTTTTCGAGGGCTCACCTCTTGGGCCTCCATATAATTTTTCGAGGGCTCACCTCAAGCTAACTTTGCGCACTCATTAAAATATTTTCACAACAAGGACCTAAGAGCCCTCGATGGGAGAGCTTTGTGTGGGGGCCTGTTATAGGGAAGAGATGCGGCCCTGCGGGCTCTAGCCTGCCTTCTCCATGAGCCTCTGGCTAGCCCACGGCCTCTTCCTGCCTTTTGCGGTCCTACGCATCCCTCAACATCCCCACTGCTTTACCTGCTAGACATGACACTGGGCCAGGTCGGGTCACTGACTTCGTCATACTCAACCACCTCCTCTTACACTGCCTCACTTTGCTCCAACAGCCTCCCTTGCTGGCAACTGTGTCTCATCATCGTCCCTAATCATTTTACACTTTAGTGCCCGTTCCACACCACCATCAGCTAGAGATGGAGCTTGCTCCAGTGTTTGGGCATCAGAACAAACAAAATCCTCAGATAGCTCCTGCGATTCTTGCATGGGTGGGAACACTGGGTTGATAACATTGGCAGGGTGGAGGAAGGAGGGTCAGAGTGAGGTCCCTGCAGTTTCTGCAGGCTATCGACGAGACTGGACTTTGTGGACTTGACTGGGTGGTGGACAGATTTAACAAATCTAGAAGGAGAAGGAGGGGTTTGCCGAGCTGTCTGTAAGGGTTGCGGAAATCCAGACAGAACCAAGGCCCAAAACTTGGGTGGGGGTAGCAGGTTTGCCCCTCCCCGCCTCCACAACATTCACCCAGTGTGCCGTCAGGGAGATGTAGCATCCCCGGCCTCAAACCAAAGTGTTGGTGGTCAAATGGCCTTTTGCAGTAACCGTGTTACTCGGGCGTGGATGATGTTTTGGGACATGTGCCTGGGCAAGGCAGGGATGGCACAGAGGGAAAAATAGTGATGGCTTGATTGCTTTCCCCCTTGCCTATGCCATCTGTGGTTGTCATAGGCAACGTGATTTTAAGGGGTGCAGAATTTTATCTTCTTTTTTGTCTAGTTTGGCTTGGGGTCCATGGCAATGTAGAGGAAAGAAGGTTTCCTTGTATGGTCTCACTTTACAGAGAGGTTACATTGTCTTTGGAGTGTATTGTTGAGAGGCTGTGATAGTGGCGTAATAGTGCGACTTGGGCCCGTTATATGCACCCAGACATGCTTCCCCTGCTGTCCCAGTTGCATTCCAGCAGTGTTGGCATCCTTTTCTGAGGTTTCAGGGTGGACTTGGTGACCTCCAAGTGGTCGAATTGAGATTTCCAAGTGGCGAGCATTTTTTTCCCATAGACTTTAATGGGATTCGATATTCGGTCGAATAGCCGAATATCGCGGTCTATTCGAATCGAATTTCGAACTTTCGAATATTTCACTACTCGCTCATCTCTAATTGTTATCTTTAAAACATTTTCTGGCTATGCAGATGTGTGGAGCTTGTTAGGGACACTAATGTCACTAAGGTTCATTCTCATGCTTGTTTTTGCTACTGCATCACTGTTTATTATCTGTTATTTTGTTTTAGCCTTTGGAGGTTCATCTGCTTGGTAATAAATGAGTATTTTTCTCATGTTTATTTTGAACACTTGTTTTATTATTGTGTTTTGTGTTATTTTTTATTTTTATCGGGAGGTATGAGTTTTTGGGCTTGGTCTTATTGGGTGCTTTCATTCTGTGTCATCATTTCTGTACCTTTTAATTGTTTTTAGCATTCATATTGCTGATTTACTGTATGTTTATCTATTTTTTGCAATACATATGGATATTGTGTATGCACTTATTCTAAGTATACACACCCAGTATCTTGTTCCTGTTTGCATTGCTATCTTGGGTGTGTATGTTTGAAAACTCTATGTTTATCTAGCTGTATCTGCCTTTTTGCATATAGTATATACAGTGGGCAGTTGTGCTTACTAGTGTTGAGAAAAGAGAAGCATCCGAATTGGAATTCGGTCCAAAGTTTAGAAAAACTTTGATTCCAAATGAATCCAAATTTCCTCGAGCTCATGATAACGAATCAGTTTTCCTAACATGGCGGCTGCACGTCTTAGAAAGTGAAAATAAGTTTAGAGGAGACAAGCCCAGGAACATGAGAACACCTATAATGCTGTGCAGCCAGCCAATCCACAGGTAGCCTTCCCCTGTGATGTCACAGATAGACAGCGCACTATAAAACCCTTATCTTGCGCGTACGCCGCCATTTTCCTGTGAGCTGAACATAGGGAGAGATGTGACAAGATGTTCATGCACTAGGGACAGTGTTGCTGGAAACTGTTAACAGAGAGTGTAGAACAATATTGGAGAGGCTGTAGGAGATGGGAGAGAGAGTACAGGGAGAGCGTAGGAGATTGCTGAACTCCAGAATCCATTCTGTTAGCTGTAGGGTTACTGTCTCGCCAGTATTACAGGAAGGTCTAATTTGTTTGTCTTTTCTTTTAGCTTTACAGTTACTGTGCATCAGTATTACAGGCCATTGTTACTTTTTGGCAGAGTGGCCTGTGTATACCTGATTTATAACAATTCATGATGAATTAATTTGTAACAAATCAAATTTCTTGTTGAACTTTGGTGAAGCTGTCGAATCAAATTTTTCAAAACTTCACTAACCATTCTGCCCTTCATAAGATAACATGGGCAGCTCTAAATGCTAGCATACAGGTTTGGACAGACCCTTCTGTCAAATTTCTAACATATCTATTAGCTCTTATTCAAGATATGTAACTAAAAGGGGTGTGGTTGTAGTGGTACAAGAAAACAGACATACCCAGGCTCTGGTGCCAAAAGGGTTCGAAGACAATTTTGTCACATAAGATACAGTATTATAAACAGAACATGGTACGTAGGGGAACCTACTACATATTTTGCACTGGGTTCCATGAGCCCTGGTTGGTCCTTTCATGTGTCCTTTTCTGTGTCCTTTCCTGTGGTGTGCCCAAATAACCCCAGTATGAGGCTGCTAGTAGACTGCAAGGAGAGGACAGGTCAGGTTGTCCTGTCTGCAGGGCCCTAATCTTGTATTTGCATGACTCTAGTGGAAAAGATCACTGTAGAGTTTAAAACGACTGCCCAGTTTAGACAACCTTTTCTGTTATTATTGCTGAAAGAAGTGGCAAAACCTAATTTCGCCTTCAGCGAAGATGAATGAAGGATTACTATGGAAATCAATGAGTGATCAGTGTAAGGCCTCCTGCACATGACCATATTTTGTATTGTGTCCGATCTGCATTTTTTGTGGTTTGCACAAGGACCCATTCATTTTTATGGTCTCCAAAAAATGGACAGAACACGGATGTCTTCCATTCGCTGTCCCCATTCGTGTGTCCTTTCTGCAAATTATAGGATATTTCCTATTCTTTTCCGTATTGCGGACATAACTAGTAATTTATATTATTTTCACACTTAGGCCCCTTTCACACGACCGTATGCCCTCCGAGATATATGGACCGTAAGTGGGCCATACAGTGCCTTGCGAAAGTATTCGGCCCCCTGGAACATTTCAACCTTTTGCCACATTTCAGGCTTCAAACAAAAAGATATAACATTTTAAATTTTTGGTGAAGAATCAACAACAAGTGGGTCACAATTGTGAAGTGGAACAAAATTTATTGGATCATTTAAACTTTTTTTGTAATAATAAAACTGAAAAGTGGGGCGTGCAAAATTATTCGGCCCCCTTGCATTAACACTTTGTTGCGCCACCTTTTGCTGCGATTACAGTTGCAAGTCGCTTGGGGTATGTCTCTATCAGTTTTGCACATCTAGAGACTGAAATTCTTGCCCATTCTTCCTTGCAAAGCAGCTTGAGCTCTTTGAGGTTGGATGAAGAGCGTTTGTGAACAGCAGTTTTCAGCTCTTTCCACATATTCTCAATTGGATTCAGGTCTGGACTTTGACTTGGCTATTCTAAGACCTGGATACGTTTATTTTTGAACCATTCCATTGTAGATTTTGCTTTATGTTTGGGATCATTGTCTTGTTGGAAGATGAATCTCCGTCCTAGTCTCAGGTCTTTTGCAGACTCCAACAGGTTTTCATCCAGAATGGTCTTGTATTTGGCTCCATCCATCTTCCCATCAATTTTAACCATTTTCCCTGTTTCAGCTGATGAAAAGCAGGCCCAAACCATGATGCTGCCACCACCATGTTTGACAGTGGGGATGGTGTGTTCAGGGTGATGAGCTGTGTTGCTTTTACGCCAAACATATCGTTTTGCATTGTTTCCAAAAAGTTCGACTTTGGTTTCATCTGACCCGAGCATCTTCTTCCACATGTTTGGTGTGTCTCCCAGGTGGCTTGTGGCAAACTGTAAATGAGACTTTTTATGGATATCTTTGAGAAATGGCTTTCTTCTTGCCACTCTTCCATAAAGGCCAGATTTGTAAAGTGTTCGACTGATTGTTGTCTTATGGACAGACTCTCCCACCTCAGCTGTAGATCTCTGCAGTTCATCCAGAGTGATCATGGGCCTCTTGGCTGCATCTCTGATCAGTCTTCTCCTTGTTTGAGATGAGTTTAGAGGGACGTCCGGGTCTTGGTAGATTTGCAGTGGTCAGATACTCCTTCCATTTCAATATGATCGCTTGCACAGTGCTACTTGGGATGTTTAAAGCTTGGGAAATCTTTTGGTATCCAAATCCGGCTTTAAACTTCTCCACAACAGTATCACGGACCTGCCTGGTGTGTTCCTTGGTCTTCATGATGCTCTCTGTGCTTTAAACAGAACCCTGAGACTATCACAGAGCAGGTGCATTTATACGGAGACTTGATTACACACAGGTGGATTCTATTTATCTTCATCAGTGATTTAGGACAACATTGGATCATTCAGAGATCCTCAATGAACTTCTAGAGTGAGTTTTCTGAACTGAAAGTAAATGGGCAGAATCATTTTGCATGCCCCACTTTTCAGTTTTATTATTACAAAAAAAGTTTAAATGATCCAATAAATTTCGTTCCACTTCACAATTGTGACCCACTTGTTGTTGATTCTTCACCAAAAATGTAAAATGTTATATCTTTTTGTTTGAAGCTTGAAATGTGGCAAAAGGTTGAAAAGTTCCAGGGGGCCGAATACTTTCGTAAGGCACTGTATGTCCCAGAGCAACATCGATCGTGCACACAGCATTAGTGATGATCAAGCCCTCCGATGTTCGGGTGCTCAGGTGCTCTGGCCGAACACTAGGTGCTGCTCGAGTGCTCGGCCGAGCACCCGAGTATAATGGAAGTGAATGGGAGAAGACCAGGCACCCCCTGCTCGGATGAGGGGAGGGTGTCTGGTCTATAGGGAAACGTCAGAAAATGGTGGAAACAACACAGAAATGGTTAGGGAACAGCATGGGGAGGATGTCTGGATGCATCTTGGACACTGAAGTCGCTGCTATGAACGATAATGGCCGACTATTACGCCACTTTTACGGAATAACAAAAACACCCCCCCAAAACCCAAGATAACATCGATTTTACTGGAAATATTGTTAGGAAACATACGTTAAGCGCAAGTGCTGCCAAAAATTGCATGGATGAGGCACTCCCATACAACCGGTATATCATATAAAGGAGGGCCTCATTCACATTGTGGTATAATTGTGGGACTCCGACACTCATAAAGCCACAGGCACTCCAATACCCCCTTTATTATACATAAAGGAGTGCATCAGACACACCCTTGAAATATTATGATTGATGGCCTGCTGCTGACACGCAAAAACAATAGTGGTGACATGCTGCTGCTGAGTTGACCGTCTAAAAAATTAAGGGTGACACGCTGATGCCGATCAAACTGTCCCAGATTTAAGGTTGACACGCTGCTGCCGAGCAGAACGTCCAAAAAATGTACGTGTGACATGATGCTGCTGAGCAGAACGTCAAAAAAATTTACGGGTGACACACTGCTGCCGATCAAACTGTCCCAAATTTAAGGGTGACACACTGCTGCCCATCAAACTGTCCCAAATTTAATGGTGATACGCTGCTGCTCATCAAACTGTCCCAAATTTAAGGTTGACACACTGCTGCCCATTAAACTGTCCCAAATTTAAGGTTGACACGCTGCTGCCGAGCAGAACGTCAAAAAAATTTACGGGTGACACGCTGCTGCCCATCAAACTGTCCCAAATCTAAGGTTGACACGCTGCTGCCGAGCTGATGTTAAAAAAATAAATTAAGGGTGACATGCTGCTGCCCATCAAACTGTCCCAAATTTAAGGTTGACACACTGTTGCCCATCAAACTGTCCCAAATTTAAGGGTGACACGCTGCTGCTTATCAAACTGTCCCAAATTTAAAGTTGACACTCTGCTGCCCATCAAACTGTCCCAAATTTAAGGTTGACACACTGCTGCCGAGCAGAACGTCAAAAAAATGTATGGGTGACATGCTGCTGCCCATCAAACTGTCCCAAATTTAAAGGTGACATGCTGCTGCCCATCCAACTGTCCCAAATTTAAGGTTGACATGCTGCTGCTGAGCTAACCGTAAAAAAAATTTAAGGGTGACATGCCGCTTAGCTGAACATCTGAAACATTATAAGTGACATGTAGCAGAGCTGAGCATGTTAAATATTATTTTTGACACGCCGCTTAGCTGAACATCTGAAACATTATAAGTGACATTTGCCATGCCGCTTAGCTGAACATCTGAAACATTATAAGTGACATGTAGCAGTGCTGAGAGTGTTAAAAATTATTTTTTTACATGCAGCTTAGCTGAACGTCTGAAACATTATAAGTGACATGTAGCAGAGCTGAGCATGTTAAAAATTATTTTTGACATGCCGCTTAGCTGACCGCCTGAAACATTATGTGTGACTTGTAGCAGAGCTGAGCGTGTAAAACATTATGGTTGAGGGCCTGCTGGTGAGCTGCCAGGAAAAAAATTATGGTGCAGGCCCAGCTGGTGAGCTGACCAGCTAAAAAATTAGGGTGCAGGCCCAGCTGGTGGACTTCGAGGGCAGCCTAATAAGCAGTTTCATATGATGGAGGAAGAGGATGAGAAGAGGAAGGGGTACATGATAATATAGTGTATTCAATACACCCTAAAAGCCAGATTTAAGGTTCCTTCATGCTAAGCTGCTTTCCTCTGGTGGAGTAGAGAAGTCAGGGCAAACCAGGCCTTGTTCATTTTGATAAGCGTCAACCTGTCAGCATTGTCAGTTGACACGCGGATGCACTTATCAGTAATTATGTCCCCAGCGGCACTAAATACCCGCTCAGACAAAACGCTGGCTGCGGGGCAGGCCAGCACCTCCAAGGCGTAGAGCGCCAGTTCGTGTCAAGTGTCCAGCTTAGACACCCAATAATTATACGGCACAGAGGGATCGCTGAGGACGTTGATATGGTCAGCTAGGTACTCCTTTACCATCTTCCAAAACTTTTCCCTACTTGTCACATTAGGCGCTCATCAGGGTGAGGGTGCTGGCGGGGTGTCATAAAACTGTCCCAGGCCTTGGAGAGTGTCGCCCTGCCTTTGTTGGAACTGCTGTGTGTTCCCCTCACCTCCCCTCCTCGGGTGGCTAAGGAACTACGTACTCTGCCGCCAGCATTGTCAGATGGAAATCTGTGGAGCAATTTTATATGCAACTTGGTCACAACTACAGTAGTGCAGATTTTTATTAACTGTATGATCAGAAAAATTTAAACGAATGTCCAATATTCTGAATGCGCAAACGTTATAGAGCAGCCACAAATGAAGAACTGCGGCCTAAATTAACGATATTAAATGTAACAACGGATGTCAGCTACATAGACTTTTGAACGGTTGTAATACGCTGTGCACCTAGCGTTACTGACAGGGTACACTTCAGTTTTTTGGTCCACCCAAAAAAAAAATCCAGACGTATTTCACAATGGATTTTGGTCTTTTTGGAACAGAAACAATCTTTCTACCTACCCAAATCCTATCCCTATAGTTTAATTCCCTACTTTCTTAAATTAAACTGCAGACGCAAATGAGGAACTGTGGCCTAAATTAACGGTGTTAAATGTGACAACGGATGTCAGCTATATAGACTTTTGAATGGTTCTAATACGCTGTGCACCTAGCGTTACTGACAGGGCAGACTTGGGTTCTTTTTGCCTCAAAAAAAAAAATGCAGAAGGATTTAACAATGGACTTTTGTGTGTTTTGAACAATGATACTAACCCTGCCTATAGAAATTCTATCTCTACACAAGTCCCTCCTTGCGCAAATGTTATACAGCAAGCAGAAATTATAGCAAAGTATGTCAGGTATATAGTATACAGAGAGTATCTTACAGCATGCAGCAGCAGCAGCACATGTGGCATTAATGGCAGGCCACCTAGTGCTATTTTCACCACCTTTAACCACCCCAAAAATAACAAAATATTGCTTTGTGGCAGATATAATAGCCCTTAAAAGGGCTTTTGGATCTTTTTTGAGCGATTTCTATCCCTGCCTAGCGTGCTTCTCTCCCTACAGTGTATGTCCCTCCTTGCTGCAGCAGCGCATGTGGCATTAATGGCAGGCCGCCTAGCGCTATTTTCACCACCTTTAAAGTCCTCAAAAATAATAAAATATTGGTTTGTGCCAGATATAATAGCCCTTAAAAGGGCTTTTGGGTCTTTGTTGAGCGATTTCTATCCCTGCCTAGCGTGCTTCTCTCCCCCGCGTGGTCGCTCAACACTACACAGCATCATTGATTACAATGATGCTGTGCACGTCGGGCCGTCCGCGGCACTATTGTGCCGCGCTCATATGATTTTATGAGCGTGGGACAATAGCCCTGCGGGCGGCCCGACGTGCACAGCATCATTGTAATCAATGATGCTATACGTTCCTGTGCGCACGATCGATGTCGCTCCAGGACATATGGCCCGCTCACGGATCGTATCTCTTGGAGGGCATATGGTCGAGTGAAAGAGGCCTAAGATGGAGTCTGCCCATACCGAGTCAAAACCAAAAATGTCTCTGATTTGCATCTTCATAAATGTGGGTTTATTTGTTAACTACTCCACTCCATTAACTGCAAAACAACCAGAATATACTGAGACTTACTCACCATATGTATTCTGAAATAGACATACAGCATCATAACTTATATGTATAATTTACATGTTAGAATTAACTGTGCTATTGGCCAGTGGCCCAACAGAAGGCAATTGCATAGGGTTCAGAGCTTTCCAAAATTAATGCTTTTGGCAAGAGCTTGTCTGTATAGTGAACATATTGCTCAATAGAAAAATAAAGGCACTGGCACTGTTATTGGGGCACTGTGATTGCTATTGTGATGGTGGCACTGTTTCTGTCACTAATATGAAGGAATCTTTGCTGACTCTTCTCAAGTTTCACCTTTGCAAAAAAAAAATTAGCAGATTTTGACAGAACACAACAGACTACCAAAAGGACAATGTAACAAAGCCTTACTTGTGTTGTGTTGGGACTCATTTCTATGGGATCAATGCTACTCTGTGATTCTGGCCGTGACAGCTGTCTCGCGACCAGTGTCGCTGTGTAGCCGGACCCTTAGGATCACTTACGCCAGAAAACTGGCTTAAGTTACACCTAAAATTTATGCCAGCTCCTAGCTGGCATAGATTTCAGATTCTGGTGCATGGACCTCCTGAGATGCACCAATATAAGGAATGCAGGATAGGGGAAAACTAATAGATTGATGCGGGTCCTACAGCTGGGACCTCAACTGATCATGAGAATAGGGACACCATACTCTGTGGAGCCCCCAAAATGAATGGAGCTGTCAAAAGGGTATGCACTCATTTGCCTTATTCATTAACTTATTTGGCTATTTTTATTTCATAGAAATGAATAGAGTGGCTGTGCACATGCCCAATTGGCCACTCCATTAATTTCAGGGAGCTCTATGGGGTACAGGGCCCCTATTCTCATGATCTTGGGGGTTCCCAGTGTTAATACCGCTACAAATCTAATAGTTATACCAAATCCTCTTAATAGGGGATAACAATGTTACTGGAATACCCCTTTAAACCTAAATATTCCACCCAGCAGAAATGCCCATTTTCTGCTGCTTAATCAGTCACAGTGTGAACATACCCTTCCACTGGAAATGAAAACTTGTCAGACAATTGATAGAACTACCCAATAAAATATAAGGAATGTTTCCAGGAATCACTGTTACTAGTCCTTGTTGAATAAAGGCTGCACATTTCTTCAGACACCAGGGACCATATACACACAGTGTGTATGGTCCCAGGCAGTGTCGGACTGGCCCACCAGAGGACCGGAGGATCCTCCGGTAGGCCCCAAGCCACCCAGCCACTTAAAAAAAGCATACTTACCTGTCCTGCCGCGCTGCCGCTGTCCTCGGCTCCCACGCTCCACTGTCTTCCCTTCCGCCAGGGAAGACAGTGGAGCGCGGAACCTGATGGCAGCGGCAGCGCGGCAGGGCAGGTAAGTATGCTTTTTTTAAGTGGCTGGGTGGGCTGATCTAAGGTCTGAGGGGGGGGGGAGACCCTGATCTGAGGTCTGATGGGGCACAAGACGCCGACCTGAGGTCTGATGGGGGCACAAGACGCTGACCTGAGGTCTGATGGGGGCACAAGACACCGACCTGAGGTTTGATGGGGCACAAGACACCGACCTGAGGTCTGATGGGGGCACAAGACGCCAACCTGAGGTCTGATGGGGGCACAAGACGCCGACCTGAGGTCAGATGGGGGCACAAGACGCCTACCTGAGGTCTGATGGGGCACAAGACGCCGACCTGAGGTCTGATGGGGGCACGAGACACCGACCTGAGGTCTGATGGGGGCACAAGACGCCGACCTGAGGTCTGATGGGGGCACGAGACGCCGACCTGAGGTCTGATGGGGGCACGAGACGCCGACCTGAGGTCTGATGGGGGCACGAGACGCCGACCTGAGGTCTGATGGGGGCACGAGACGCCGACCTGAGGTCTGATGGGGGCACGAGACGCCGATCCCTGTACTGTGACATCACTGTGTTTATTATCCCTGTACGGTGACATCACTGTGTTTATTATCTCTGTACTGTAACATCACTGTGTTTATTATCCCTGTACAGTGACATCACTGTGTTTATTATCCCTGTACAGTGACATCGCTGTGTGTATTATCCCAGTGCAGGAAGAGGTAAGTGGTCTGTGTTTGTGTGTTTGTTTTCTATTTTTCAGGGTCGTGAATGCAGAGGACTACGATGGATTCGGTGGACTACATCGGACCAGCTTTTTTTTTTTTTTTTTTTTAATGGTCAAACAGGGGTCTGGGGGAGTGTTTATTTCAATAAAATGTTTTATACTTGTGTGTGTGTATTTTTTTTTACAATACTACAGTTTTAGTAAATAGGGCTATCTACAGACGGCCCTGATTACTAATACTGGGCTTAGTGCTTGCCGGTATGGCAGGCCAGCACTAACCCCAACATCTATTACCTTGGCACCCACCGCCACTAGGGGTGCCGGGAAGAGCTGGGTACCCGCAGGACCGGACCTTCTAAATTGAGGGTCTGGCTCTGGGGCGGCTGCAGGTTGGTACCATTAGGCTGGGAAGGGCCAATAACCGTGTCCCTTCCCACCCTGGTAGTGCCAGGCTCCCGCTGCTGGTTGTATCTGGCTGGCGAAGGAAAAAAGGGGGGGACCCCACGCCATTTTTTTTTTCAAATTATTTAATTATTTTTGTAAAAAGATGGCGTGGGGTCCCCCCCTTTTTTCCTTCGCCAGCCAGATACATCCAGCAGCAGCAGCCTGGCACTACCAGGGTGGGAAGGGAAACGGTTATTGGCCCTTCCCAGCCTAATGGTACCAGCCTGCAGCCGCCCCAGAGCCAGACCCTCAATTTAGAAGGTCCGGTCCTGCGGGTACCCGGCTCTTCCCGGCACCCCTGGTGGCGGTGGGTGCCGAGGTAATAGATGTTGGGGTTAGTGCTGGCCTGCCATACCGGCAAGCACTAAGCCCAGTATTAGTAATCAGGGCCGTCTGTAGATAGCCGTAATTACTAAAACTGTAGTATTGTAAAAAAAAAATATACACACACACAAGTATAAAACATTTTATTGAAATAAACACTCCCCCAGACCCCTGTTTGACCATTTTATTAAAAAAAAGCTGGTCCGACGTAGTCCACCGAATCCGACGCAGTCCTCTGCATTCACGACCCTGAAAAATAGAAAACAAACACTCAAACACAGACCACTTACCTCTTCCTGCACTGGGATAACAAACACAGCGAAGTCACTGTACAGACATAATAAACACAGTGATGTCACCGTACAGGGATAATAAACACAGTGATGTCACCGTATAGGGATAATAAACACAGTGATGTCACAGTACAGAGATAATAAACACAGTGATGTCACAGTACAGAGATAATAAACACAGTGATGTCACTGTACAGGGATAATAAACACAGTGATGTCACCGTACAGGGATAATAAACACAGTGATGTCACAGTACAGAGATAATAAACACAGTGATGTCACCGTACAGGGATAATAAACACAGTGATGTCACAGTACAGGGATAATAAACACAGTGATGTCACAGTACTGGGATAATACACACAGTGATGTCACTGTACAGGGATAATAAACAGTGATGTCACAGTACAGAGATAATAAACACAGTGATGTCACAGTACAGGGATAATAAACACAGTGATGTCACTGTACAGGGATAATAAACACAGTGATGTCACCGTACAGGAATAATAAACACAGTGATGTCACAGTACAGAGATAATAAACACAGTGATGTCACAGTACAGAGATAATAAACACAGTGATGTCACAGTACAGGGATAATAAACACAGTGATGTCACCGTACAGGGATAATAAACACAGTGATGTCACAGTACAGAGATAATAAACACAGTGATGTCACAGTACAGAGATAATAAACACAGTGATGTCACAGTACTGGGATAATACACACAGTGATGTCACTGTACAGGGATAATAAACACAGTGATGTCACAGTACAGGGATAATAAACACAGTGATGTCACAGTACAGGGATAATAAACACAGTGATGTCACAGTACAGAGATAATAAACACAGTGATGTCACAGTACTGGGATAATACACACAGTGATGTCACAGTACAGAGATAATAAACACAGTAATGTCACTGTACAGGGATAATAAACACAGTGATGTCACTGTACAGGGATAACAAACACAGATATTTCTTTATGGTGGGCCCTAAGAATTATTTCCTCTGGTGGGCCCTAGGTAGTCCAGTCCGACCCTGGTCCCAGGTAATATAGATTATACATCTATAAGTAAGACTTAGGCTTCATGCACAAAGCCATTGTCCAGCCATTCGGTGCATTGGGGATCGCAATTTGCAGAGAGAGATCCAGACCCATTCAACTTAAGTGAGTCCGTGATCCTTCCACACTGTACATGTTGTATCTTTTTTGCAGTGCGGAGGCACGGAAAGAAACTCCACGGAATCTCTTCAAGTAAATGGGTCCACATCTGTGATGCGGTGGACAAACGGCTGGGGCCTGTATATTGCGGACCCGCTGTTTGCGGGCCACAATACGGGCATGGTCAGGCAAAGGCCATGTGCATGAGGTCTTAAAGGGTTTGTGCAAGAATAAGGGGGGGATAGCAAAATCCCACTTGGCTGGACCTGTAAAGGGAAGATTACTTACCTGCTTTGTGGTGCGGGCTCCCTGCTTATTTTCCCACCAGCCTTTGATGCTCTGCTGAACTATCTTGATGAAAACATCTGGTTTGACGTCACATGCAGCCAATAACTGGTGGCTCTTCTTACGTCATGACAGCATGAAACTGGACAATTTTAGCGAGGGAGTGCAGCGTTGCATCACAGACTAGGAAGAGAAGAAGCCGGGAAGCAGTTAAGTAATGTTTCCTTTACAGGTCCAAGTCAGAAGGGTTGGGGAAGGGGGTTGGTGCCAAACCGCCCCCCCCTTCTTGCACAACCTCTTTAAAGAGGTTAAAAATTTGTACAAGTGTTTCCAAAAATACTTTATAATACAGATGTTTTGTGGCAGGAAAATGGCCCCCCTCAGGCACAAGGGCCCATGTATAACTGCTGTGTCTGCCTCCCTATGGCTATAAATGCCTGCAATGAACATTAGAGACTGGTCTATAATGACTCCTTCACTTTCACGAGTGCATACATTACTGAGTACCAGCTACCTTATGCTATATACTAGTAAATACTGTACAGTCATGGCCAAAAGTTTTGAGAGTGATACAAATATTAATTTTTACAAAGTCTACTGCTTCAGTTTATATAATGGCAATTTGCATATACTCCAGAATGTTATAAAGAGTGATCAGCTTAACAGCAATTACTTGCAAAGTCAATATTTGCCTAGAAAATGAACTTTATCCCCCAAAACACATTTCAACATCATTGCAGCCTGCCTTAAAAGGACCAGCTAACATCGTTTCAGTGATTGCTCCATTAACACAGGTGTGGGTGTTGATGAGGACAGGGCTGGAGATCAATCTGTCATGATTAAGTAAGAATAACACCACTGGACACTTTAAAAGGAGGCTGGTGCTTGGCATCATTGTTTCTCTTTTGTTAACCATGGTTATCTCTAAAGAAACACGTGCAGTCATCATTGCACTGCACAAAAATGGCCTAACAGGGAAGAGTATCGCAGCTAGAAAGATTGCACCTCAGTCAACAATCTATCGCATCATCAAGAACTTCAAGGAGAGAGTTTCCATTGTTGCCAAAAAGGCTCCAGGGCGCCCAAGAAAGACCAGCAAGCGCCAGGACGTGTCTTAAAAGTGTTTCAGCTGTGGGATCGGGCTACCAGCAGTGCAGAGCTTGCTCAGGAATGGCAGCAGGCAGGTGTGAGTGCATCTGCACGCACTGTGAGGCGGAGACTCTTGGAGCAAGGCCTGGTCTCAAGAAGGGCAGCAAAGAAGCCACTTCTCTCCAGAAAAAACATCAGGGACAGACTGATATTCTGCAAAAGGTACAGGGAGTGGACTGCTGAGGACTGGGGTAAAGTCATTTTCTGTGATGAATCCCCTTTTCGATTGTTTGGGACATCTGGAAAACAGCTTATTCGGAGAAGACGAGGTGAGTGCTACCACCAGCCTTGTCTCATGCCAACTGTAAAGCATCCTGAAACCATTCATGTGTGGGGTTGCTTCTCAGCCAAGGGAATCGGCTCTCTCACAGTCTTGCCTAAAAACACAGCCATGAATAAAGAATGGTACCAGAATGTCCTCCGAGAGCAACTTCTCCCAACCGTCCAAGAGCAGTTTGGCGATCAACAATGCCTTTTCCAGCATGATGGAGCACCTTGCCATAAAGCAAAGGTGATAACTAAATGGCTCAGGGAACAAAACATAGAGATTTTGGGTCCATGGCCTGGAAACTCCCCAGATCTTAATCCCATTGAGAACTTGTGGTCAATCATCAAGAGACGGGTGGACAAACAAAAACCTACAAATTCTGACAAAATGCAAGCATTGATTGTGCAAGAATGGACTGCTATCAGTCAGGATTTGGTCCAGAAGTTGATTGAGAGCATGCCAGGGAGAATTGCAGAGGTCCTGAAGAAGAAGGGTCAACACTGCAAATATTGACTTGCCGCATTAACTCATTCTAACTGTCAATATAAGCTTTTGTTACTCATAATATGATTGCAATTATATTTCTGTATGTGATAAATACATCTGACAAACACACATAAAAACCAGAGGGCAGCAGATCATGTGAAAATATAATATTTGTGTCATTCTCAAAACTTTTGGCCATGACTGTATTGCATAAGAACAATGGTAAAACGTGAACCAGTCTTGGTAGGGCTTGTATTTAGTACCACAGCACCCAGACTTTTTAGCACATACACCGGTTCTGTTCTTAGTACAGAGATCTGAACCCTCAGAATAGCATTGGATAGCAATCATGTGCATGAAGGGTTAAAAGTGAGAACTAATGGACCAGTCAGTTGCTAAACTTAATGGAGTTCTGGCGCTCTGCATTGCTTGTCCAACCATGGTCTCTCGTTCGTATTATAACTGTGTTGTTCACAGATTCGTGGTGACATGTAGACATGGTGGTTATACAGGTCAGTGGTTAGTACTGGTGCCTTGCAGCACTGGGATCCTAGCTTTGAATCCCACCAATGACCACATCTACATGGAGTTTGTATGTTCTCCCTAAGTAGGTTTCCCTCCACACTCCAAAGACATACCAATAGGGAATTTAAAGTTTGAGGTATTGGGATCAGCAAGTGAGGATAATATTTGTAAAGCGCTGTGGAATATGTCAGCTATATAAGTGAGTGAAACAAATAAAATACCTTAGGACTGGAAACTTTATGTCCTTAAAAAAACTGATGCAGCATCGCCATCTAGTGTGAGCTATCAGCACCACACGGGTAAGTTGTGGGACAGAACTAACATTTGAAAATGTTGAACTCTAATACGCAGTTCTAATGAAGCACTGTAAATTGGATGCAGCATGTAACACAAACACAAATTCATTTAGTTCCTATCAAGGTGAGTGTCCTGACATTCCTAGAGTGAAATGGCCCCATCGGTCATTTGCTATCGCCAGGGGTAGTTGCAGAGATATATGACAATACATGCTGCCTATTTAGATCCGAGCACACCCGTTTTCAGGCATCAAAAAGTCACCATTTGTTTACAAGGCCCCACTTGCACAAACATGTGTAGCTGTTTGGAGGATTTTTGTCGTGCTCACCGCTTTTCCAAAAAGTCGTCGGGGAGTGGTCAACGCAGGACCGTGCCTAGCCAGCACATTTACTATAATTTATACCAGAAAACTGAAATCTATGCCAGTTCTAAGGTGGCTGTGACTTCATTTTTCGTGCATGGACCTGTGCTACAATTATTATGAGACCAGCACCTTGTCTGGTCTCATGCGTACGTCTTCTAAGAAGTTGCGTACATTTTGTAAATGAACGATCGTTATTAGTGAGCGAATGTTCGCTAATAGCACATAATAACGTATATTTTGTACGCAAATACAACAAATCTATTCGTCAAATACACGAATTTTAGGAAAAGTTCGGCGAATGTTCGGCGAATAATTTTTTCAATGATTCGCTCATCTCTACCTCTCACTGCTGCAGCTACTATTTGTTGTAAAGCCTTGAGCCCTCAGTGTGTTCTGGCTGAAGGGGTTAATGTTTTATCTGAAGGAATCCAGGGAGAGAGGAGATAGCAGGAGCCGGCAAAGAAAGGGGGTGTGGCCAGTGACGTCTCGTGTACAGGCTGTAATCTGGACTCTGAGGCTTGTGCACAAAACATCACAGACCAGGGAGATAAGCTGACATCACAGGTCATGTGACCCTCAGTCAACTCTGAGAAACCAGCAGTTTTTGAAACACAAAGTATATGGGAAAGTTGTTATACCTGACAAGTTAGAAACATATAAAGAACAAAAAAATAACTCAGACAACCCCTTTAATACGAATTTATTCGGTCCAAGTTGTGTTAAAAAATAATCGTTGTTTTGCGAACATTCCTGCACAAATTTCAAACATACAGTAAAAATGTTGGCATATCTGATGCCAGTGGGGTAGATAGACATTAAGACCTGGACTGTGAGTATTAGAAAAGGTTAAGTTTTGGCAAAATGTCTTTTTAATGGTTATTTGTAAACCTGATGGTGGTTCTTCATGGTGAACACATTAAAGTCATAGGGAAATGAGAGTCCTACGGGCCACAAATTGATTTCAATTATGTCACTGGGAGGTGAATCTCAAGCAGGAGCTGTCTCAGACCAAAAGAGAGAGTGTATTGTACTTTAGCTGTTGGGCTATTGCGCTGATATTGGTACCAAACTGTGAATTTATGCTGCAGCTTCTGAGTAGAGGTCCAGTGGATAAAGGGACAGATAAACCTACAGTGGAGAAGCCAGCAGAAAAAGCATATTGGATGTTCAGTGAAGGGAAACATTGTAACACACCAGTTAGTCTGCAGTGTGGAGGGTTTGGAGCACCGTGAGGGACTGAGAACAGCCAGCCCTAGTCGATACCTATATAGCTTGGGCCCTAGAAACTTGCATTTTTAACCTCCATCCAAAACTAATGGACTTGTAACCATTATGCCTAAAACTACTTTGCAGTAAATAAAACAGTTCACATTTCATTTTTCTGGTTGCTGTGTCCTCTTCTGCACAGTCGTGTGTATTGGTGACATTGCCATAGTTGCAGTACCCGCCTTGACCTACTCCCGGCCTCCTATACCGCACCTACCATGTGCTATTATGTGTCATTTACATTTTTTAGCCAAAACCTTTAAACCGACAGGTGAAGAGAATAGCATTGATTATTCTCTGACAGTGCCCCCTGTAAAGGGCTGGGTTGTATTAGTCAAGAAGTGAACAGTAAATTCTTAAAGAGAATGTGTCGTTAGAAGAGTATCCCTTGTTTGAATGGTTTGAATTGTTTTTATGGTTAACTTATTTTTATAAATGTGGCATTGTTGGTGTAAAATACTACTGGTGTCTTCTTATGTGATAAAAAGACCCCTAAGGCACATGGGATGGGTACCTCGGTACCTAGTGTAGCCATGCTCTCATGTAGCTTTCTACCAGTGATGAGTTGTTATGGTTATTTGTAGAGATAAGCGAATCTTCAAAAATTCGCTTCGGCAAATAATCAATTTATAACAAGATTAGTTCTTAAAGGGGTTGTCCAAATTATGAAAAAAATATATAGCACTGTAAATCTGATGGGCAGCAATATATAACTAAGTTCAGCAAGTTTTAGGCAAAAAAAAAATCTATATTTCCTCATTTCCCTGGTTCTCTTCTGGCCTTTGTTTACATGCAATAACAACAATCTCAGCCCCTCCCCCTTCTCTGCAAAGGCAGTGAATACAAGTGCTGAGTGACATGTCTGCCTACTGGAATACTCAGCAACATGTTGTATGTGTAGGACTACAAGTCCCAGCTGTACAATGACACTGCTGATACACACAGGAAATTCTCCCTACCTGTTCTTGTACAATACAATTCCTCTACAGCTCCTGTGCCCAGCATTTGTCTCCTCTCAGTAGAGATGAGCGAAGCGATTCGTCGATTCGTTGATTCGTATCGAATCTTGGGATTTTTCAGCGGCAAAGCGAATCCGAATATTAGGTGATTCGCTTCGCTTTTGTACGCATCGCTACGTAGTTTGTCCGCTAAATTATACGCTATTCTACGTATAATTTAGTTACTCTATACGCTGTTGCGTAGACTCCTCCCTGGTAGTTACTCTACATGCTGTTGCGTACGTATTCAGCGATGCAGACTCCTCCCTGGTAGTTCCGCCCACTTCTCCTGCGTGCGAGGAAGACGTGGCAAGTCAGCAGAGTAAGATGGCGGCGAGACAGCGAGGTCCTGACTGGGGAAGCATGTTGTGGGCAGATGACCCCTATGAGGAGAAGGAACCGGAGATCTATCTCTCACAACTCAACAGGAAGTCGGATGAGGTGCCTGCTGAGGTGGTGACTCCACTGGCTGACAAGGCGGAGGCGGCAGGAGTTCCCGCTCCGCCGCGCAAGGACTAGTCCTTACGCCAGAATTTGATGGTCCCTGAGGCTGTCACCCGGAAAGCCCAGACCCTCTGGGAATATAAAAAGCTGGTGGAGGAGTGGGTGGTGCAAGTTTAGGAGCACCCACGGTCCGGTGACCCTAAGCTGGAGCGCCGAAGGGGAACCGTTATTTGGTTCAACGTGGAGCGAGGAGTCGGTTTCATCGGCGATGAGGAGACGGCGGAGGAATTATATGTTAACTGCCGTTCGGTTAAGTGGTTGTATCTTCCGCCCGTATGCCACAATCTCCACGCAGGGGATTACATGGAGTATACCCCCATGAAGAGCCTCCAAGGCCCCTTTGCTACTGGGGTGAAAATCTTAAAGCGACCACCTACTCCTGCAGCGCCCCCGGAAGACTGGAGTGAGGAAGCCCAGGCCGCAGAAAAGGCTTGTGACCTTGAGACCTTGAGATTTGAAGAGAAATCCCAAGGTCAGGATCAGCCGGAACCCCTGATTCCTGATTTGCCGCCACCGCCACCGATACCACCGATCCTTCATGTGGGACAGATGACCACGGACACTTTCGTGTACCATCCAACTGTGGTACAGTACCACTACCAACTGCCATGCCCATGGCAGTTGCAGGCCGCACAGTCCGACGCTCGTGGAAGACCGTTACCATTACCGTTAAAGCCGGAGATTCTGTCACCTGGTATGCCGGCAGGAGGATCTGGCCACTACAGAGTGATGGGCAGGGCCAAAGTTACCACTGCCTTTGCCAGTGTGACAGCCCAGTCACCAAGAAGACCATCCTTGAGAGGTCGGCAGGGGTGTGCTGCCGCAGCCAGGGCCGCTTTCATGATGAGGCAGGAGCGCCCTCTCATGTCCTTTAGCTCCAGCAGCAGTGAGGAGGACCTGCTGACCTTTAAGTAATTGCAGCAGTTTTTATGGGAGCCACAACATTGACTTATCCTGAAGGGTGGGCACTAGTTGGCCCTTGTTTTTAGTTTTGTTGCCCCGCGTTTGTCCTCACCCAGATGGCCATGGATTGTTAGGACTCCCCCCATCAAAAAAAAGTTTTTTTATCCAAGTTGCGCATTCGTGCGCCTCATCCCTTTTTCCCTCTTTTCAAGTTATTTGGGGAGCCCCTCGAAAGAGGGTTTTTTAAAGGGAACCTTTGCTGCTATTTTTTTACCCATTTGGATTGCAATTTTGCCTATGTGGATTACAAATTGCGACTGAGTTTGGGACTCTGCTCCAGTTCTATGACAAGCGTCAGAAGAAAAGAGACTTAAACATGTCAGTGAGCATACTAGGTAGGTGATATTTAAAATGTTTATATTATACTTATAATAATGTATTTGCACTATTTACCATATATGTGTCTTGAATATTCGCTCTGCCTCTGAGGAGTGCACGCAGCGGCCTCTCCTCGTACGTGCCTGCGTATTACGTAATCGCTTAGACAATAGTACACTGAGATTCGTAAGCTATTTGTACGCTCATGCGTACGTCTTCTAAGAAGTTGCGTACATTTTGTAAATGAACGATCGTTATTAGTGAGCGAATGTTCGCTAATAGCACATAATAACGTATATTTTGTACGCAAATACAACAAATCTATTCGTCAAATACACGAATTTTAGGAAAAGTTCGGCGAATGTTCGGCGAATAATTTTTTCAATGATTCGCTCATCTCTACCTCTCACTGCTGCAGCTACTATTTGTTGTAAAGCCTTGAGCCCTCAGTGTGTTCTGGCTGAAGGGGTTAATGTTTTATCTGAAGGAATCCAGGGAGAGAGGAGATAGCAGGAGCCGGCAAAGAAAGGGGGTGTGGCCAGTGACGTCTCGTGTACAGGCTGTAATCTGGACTCTGAGGCTTGTGCACAAAACATCACAGACCAGGGAGATAAGCTGACATCACAGGTCATGTGACCCTCAGTCAACTCTGAGAAACCAGCAGTTTTTGAAACACAAAGTATATGGGAAAGTTGTTATACCTGACAAGTTAGAAACATATAAAGAACAAAAAAATAACTCAGACAACCCCTTTAATACGAATTTATTCGGTCCAAGTTGTGTTAAAAAATAATCGTTGTTTTGCGAACATTCCTGCACAAATTTCAAACATACAGTCTAAGCGTTGTTAAAAGTACGCTACTGAACTGAATATGTAAGCATTAGCGTACAAAGTGCATACGTATCCTTAGTGTACTATTGACTCGCTATTGTGTCATACGCATGCACGTATGCCGCGGCGTACAGTCCTCAGAGGCAGTCTATATGAGCTAAAAAAGTAAGGTGCTAGCTATCCGGCTCAGTGCATTTTTTACCAAACACACCATACAATAAGTGCGTAATACGACACATTGCAGTGCCTACAAAAGAATACACACAATGGGCTAAAGTGCTTGAACGTTGCAGAACCTGTAAAAACATTATTGCTAAAATACTGCAAAGACATAATTAAGCAAACATTTTAGTGCAATCAATTTCACATTCGCATGCATAACAGGCTCAGATATACAGTGCCTTGCAAAAGTATTCGGTCCCCTGGAACTTTTCAAACTTTTGCCACATTTCAGGCTTCAAACAAAAAGATGTAACATTTTAATTTTTTTGATGAAGAATCAACAACAAGTGGGTCACAATTGTGAAGTGGAACGAAATTTATTAGATCATTTAAACTTTTTTTGTGATAATAAAACTGAAAAGTTGGGCGTGCAAAATTATTCGGCCCATTTACTTTCAGTTCAGAAAACTCACTCCAGAAGTTCATTGAGGATCTCTGAATGATCCAATGTTGTCCTAAATGACTGATGAAGATAAATAGAATCCACCTGTGTGTAATCAAGTCTCCGTATAAATGCACCTGCTCTGTGATAGTCTCAGGGTTCTGTTTAACCCCTTGGCGACATTGGACGTACCGGTACGTCCTGAGCACGAGGTAGTTCGTGCTACAGGGCGTACCGGTACGTCTTGCATTGAAACCCCCCCTGCTCAGTGCAGGGGGGGTTAAATGCTGTAATGGGTGCTGTTTAGGGCACCCAGCCACCCATAGTTAAGGCCTCGGGGGGTGCCGTGCACCCCCATAAAGGCGATCGCTGTGAATGGCTGGTCTATTCAGACCAGCCATTCACAGCAGGCAAGGGGTACTCGGCGGGGATAGCGCTATTCTAGCGAATCCCCGCCGAGTATCAGTAATTAGGGGGAGGTCAGGGTGTCCCCCCGCCCCCCTGATTAGCTGTGGGCAGATGGGTGGGCAGATGGGCAGGCGGGGGGGAGACCTGCAACGTGCGGGCGGCTGCCGCGAGTGCCGCCCGCAACGATCTTTTTAGGATGGCTGATCTTTATTCAAGCAGAGTATCAGCATACAGCTGATACTCTGCTTGAAACTGCTGACATCGGTGCTGGCACCGATGTCAGCAGTTTAACCCCTTCCATGCCGCGGTCCGTAGGGACCGCTGTATGGAAGGGGTTAACAGGGAGGGAGCGCTCCCTCCCTCTCCCATCGGCGCTGCGGTGCGCTGGCAGCGCCGATGGTGTGGGCAGATGAGAGGGAGGAAGCTCCCTCTCCCTTCCATCGGGACGCTGCTCTGCTGTGGCAGCGTCCCGATGGTTACCATGGCAACCAGACGCTTTCGTCTGGCTTGCCATGGAAGCCTGTTCAAGCTCCTGCTAAAGGCAGGAGCTTGAACAGGCTATAAGAAAATACACTGCAGTACACTATACAGTGTACTGCAGTGTATTGTAAAATACCAGACCCACTGGTTCTTGAAGAACCAAGTGGATCTGAGTCAAGAAAGTGGAAAAAAAAAAAAAAAAAGTTAAAAAAAAGTTAAAAAATTGATTAAAAATAAAAAAACACACAATACATAAACATGTTAGGTATCGCCACATCCGTAACAATCTGCTCTATAAAAATATTACATGAGGTGGCCCCCCAGGCGAATGCTGTAAAAAAAATTTTAAAAAAACTATGGCAAAATAGCCATTTTTTTCCCTCTTCCCTCACAAAAACTGTAATAGCAGGCGATCAAAAGGCGTATTTACCCCAAAATGGTATCAATTCAACCGTCATCTTGTCCCGCAAAAACTGTACCCTACCTGAGACAATCGCCTGAAAACTGAAAAAAATATGGCTCTCTGAAAATGGCAACACAAAAAAAATATTTTATTCTGTTCAAAAATGCATCTAATGTGTAAAACTTTCCAACAATAAAAAAGTTGGACATATTGGGTATCGCTGCGTCCGTAACAACCTGCTCTATAAAAATATTACATGAGATGGCCCCCCAGGCGAATGCTGTAAATTTTTTTTTTTTAAAACTATGCCAAAATAGCCATTTTTTTCCCTCTTCCCTCACAAAAAGTGTAATAGCAGGCGATCAAAAAGGCGTAATTACCCCAAAATGGTATCAATTCAACCGTCATCTTGTCCCGCAAAAACTGTACCCTACCTGAGACAATCGCCTGAAAACTGAAAAAAATATGGCTCTCTGAAAATGGCAACACAAAAAAAATATTTTATTCTGTTCAAAAATGCATCTAATGTGTAAAACTTTCCAACAATAAAAAAGTTGGACATATTGGGTATCGCTGCGTCCGTAACAACCTGCTCTATAAAAATATTACATGAGATGGCCCCCCCAGGCGAATGCTGTAAATTTTTTTTTTTAAAAACTATGCCAAAATAGCCATTTTTTTCCCTCTTCCCTCACAAAAAGTGTAATAGCAGGCGATCAAAAAGGCGTAATTACCCCAAAATGGTATCAATTCAACCGTCATCTTGTCCCGCAAAAACTGTACCCTACCTGAGACAATCGCCTGAAAACTGAAAAAAATATGGCTCTCTGAAAATGGCAACACAAAAAAATATTTTATTCTGTTCAAAAATGCATCTAATGTGTAAAACTTTCCAACAATAAAAACGTTGGACATATTGGGTATCGCTGCGTCCGTAACAACCTGCTCTATAAAAATATTACATGAGATGGCCCCCCAGGCGAATGCTGTAAATTTTTTTTTTTAAAAACTATGCCAAAATAGCCATTTTTTTCCCTCTTCCCTCACAAAAAGTGTAATAGCAGGCGATCAAAAAGGCGTAATTACCCCAAAATGGTATCAATTCAACCGTCATCTTGTCCCGCAAAAACTGTACCCTACCTGAGACAATCGCCTGAAAACTGAAAAAAATATGGCTCTCTGAAAATGGCAACACAAAAAAAATATTTTATTCTGTTCAAAAATGCATCTAATGTGTAAAACTTTCCAACAATAAAAAAGTTGGACATATTGGGTATCGCTGCGTCCGTAACAACCTGCTCTATAAAAATATTACATGAGATGGCCCCCCAGGCGAATGCTGTAAATTTTTTTTTTTAAAAAACTATGCCAAAATAGCCATTTTTTTCCCTCTTCCCTCACAAAAAGTGTAATAGCAGGCGATCAAAAAGGCGTAATTACCCCAAAATGGTATCAATTCAACCGTCATCTTGTCCCGCAAAAACTGTACCCTACCTGAGACAATCGCCTGAAAACTGAAAAAAATATGGCTCTCTGAAAATGGCAACACAAAAAAAATATTTTATTCTGTTCAAAAATGCATCTAATGTGTAAAACTTTCCAACAATAAAAAAGTTGGACATATTGGGTATCGCTGCGTCCGTAACAACCTGCTCTATAAAAATATTACATGAGATGGCCCCCCAGGCGAATGCTGTAAAAATTAAAAAAAAAAAACGATGCCAAAATAGCCATTTTTTTCCCCTCTTCCCTCACAAAAAGTGTAATAGCAGGCGATCAAAAAGGCGTATTTACCCCAAAATGGTACCAATGAAAACCCCACCTCATCCTGCAAAAAATGAGCCCCCACATAAGACAATAGCTCAAAAAAATAAAAATCAATGGCTCCCGCAAACCACTCCATCAAAATCTGTGTTGTAAAATCCATATGGCGCTCCTTCTGTTTTGAGTCCTGCCATGTGCCCCCACAGCAGTTTACCACCACATATGGGGTGTTGCCGTATTCAGGAGAAAATGGGTAACAAATTATGGGGGGGGCTTTTCTCCTGTTACCCCTTATGCAAATAAAAAAAATTGGGGCTAAAGCAACATTTTATTGGAAGAAAAAAAATGTTCATTTTCACAGCCAAGTGTTTCCAAATTCCGTAAAACGCTTAGGGGGTCAAAGTGGTCAGTACCCCCTTAATATATTCTTTGAAGGGTGTAGTTTCAAAAATGGGGTCACTTTTTGAGGGTTTCCACTGTAGGGGTACGTCAGGGTCTCTCAATTACAAAATGGTGCCTAAAAACTATTCTAGCAAATTTTGCCTCCAAAATCCGTATGGCGCTCCTTTCCTTCTGACCACTGCCACAAACCCATAGAGATGTTTACCACCACAAATGGGGTATTTCTGTAAACTGCAGAATCAGAGCAATGTAAATTGAGGTTTAGTTTGCTGTTAACCCTTGCTGTGTTGCAAGAAAAAAAATATTAACATGAATAATCTACGAAAAAAGTGCAATTTTGAAATTTCACCTCCATTTTCCATTAATTCTTGTGGAACACCTCAAGGGTTAACAAAGTTTGTAACAGCAGTTTTTTATAATTTGAGGGGTGTAGTTTCTAAAATGGGGTCATTTATGGTGGGTTTCATTATGTAAGACCCTCAAAATCACTTTATATCTGCATTGGTGTTAAAAAAAAATGGTTTTGGAAAATTTGGTGAAAATTTGAAAAATGGCTTCTAAACTTCTAAGCCTCCTAACGTCCTAAAAAAGTAAAATGACGTTTACAAAATGATGCCAACATAAAGTAGACATATGGGGAATGTAAAATAATAACTATTTTTGGAGGTATTACGGTGTATTTTGAAAGTAGAGAAATTGAAATTTGGAAATTTGCTAATTTTTCAGAATTTTTGGTAAATTTGGGATTTTTTCATAAATAAGGGTGAAATATATTGACTCAAATTTATGACTGTCATGAAGTACAATGTGTCACGAGAAAACAATCTCAGAATGGCCTGGATAAGTAAAAGCGTTCCAAAGTTATAACCACATAAAGTGACACATGTCAGAATTCAAAAATTTGGCCCAGACATTAAGGCCAAAATGGGCTTTGTCCTCAAGGGGTTAAAGCACAGAGAGCATCATGAAGCCCAAGGAACACACCAGGCAGTTCCGTGATACTGTTGTGGAGAAGTTTAAAGCCGGATTTGGATACCAAAAGATTTCCCAAGCTTTAAACATCCGAAGGAGCACTGTGCAAGCGAGCATATTGAAATGGAAGGAGTATCAGACCACTGCAAATCTACCAAGACCCGGCCGTCCCTCTAAACTTTCATCACAAACAAGGAGAAGACTGATCAGAGATGCAGCCAAGAGGCCCATGATCACTCTGGATGAACTGCAGAGATCTACAGCTGAGGTGGGAGAGTCTGTCCATACAACACTTTACAAATCTGGCCTTTATGGAAGAGTAGCAAGAAGAAAGCCATTTCTCAAAGATATCCATAAAAAGTCTCATTTACAGTTTGCCACAAGCCACCTGGGAGACACACCAAACATGTGGAAGAAGGTGCTCGGGTCAGATGAAACCAAAATCGAACTTTTTCGAAACAATGCAAAACGATATGTTTGGCATAAAAGCAACACAGCTCATCACCCTGAACACACCATCCCCACTGTCAAACATAGTGGTGGCAGCATCATGGTTTGGGCCTCCTTTTATCAGCAGGGACAGGGAAGATGGTTAAAATTGATGGGACGATGGATGGAGCCAAATACAGGACCATTCTGGATGAAAACCTGTTGGAGTCTGCAAAAGACCTGAGACTAGGACGGAGATTTATCTTCCAACAAGACAATGATCCCAAACATAAAGCAAAATCTACAATGGAATGGTTCAAAAATAAATGTATCCAGGTCTTAGAATGGCCAAGTCAAAGTCCAGACCTGAATCCAATTGAGAATATGTGGAAGGAGCTGAAAGCTGCTGTTCACAAACGCTCTCCATCCAACCTCAAAGAGCTCGAGCTGTTTTGCAAGGAAGAATGGGCAAGAATTTCAGTCTCTAGATGTGCAAAACTGATATAGACATACCCCAAGCGATTTGCAGCTGTAATCGCAGCAAAAGGTGGCGCAACAAAGTATTAATGCAAGGAGGCCGAATAATTTTGCACGCCCCACTTTTCAGTTTTATTATTACAAAAAGTTTAAATGATCCAATAAATTTTGTTCCACTTCACAATTGTGACCCACTTGTTGTTGATTCTTCATCAAAAAATTTAAAATGTTATATCTTTTTGCTTGAAGCCTGAAATGAGGCAAAAGGTTGAAAAGTTCCAGGGGGCCGAATACTTTCGCAAAGCACTGTACATTTGAGTCTCTCCTCATGGCTGATTGGCATAAAACACTGGATCACAGTCCAAAATTCATTTGTAATCCACGTGAGATAATTTTGTAATCCAAACAGGTAACGTGTAATCCACATCGATAATATAAAATAGCAGCAAATAGAGAACCCTTTTTGCAAAGGGGCTCCCAAATAACCTGAGAAGGGGAGAAAAAAGAAAATAGGTTCACTTAGGCGCAACTAGGAATTTTCTGCAGAATGGGGGGAGCCCTGACAAGCCATGTCCATCTGGGTGAGAGGTAAACAGGGGGAAATAAAATAAATTAAAAACAAGTGCCAACTAGCTCTCACCCCTCAGATGCAGTCCATGTTGTGGCTCCCATAGGTCCAGACCATGAGGTGTCCTTTAAATCAGCCAGACCGAAACAGCCAGTTGCAGAAGGGTTCCTCAGATGAGGGATCTGAAGTCCTCCTCACTGCTACTGCTGGTAATGCAGGTACCAGGGGCTTTGACAATAACGTTACCCCGGTAGCAAAGGGGCCTTTCAGAGATGCCATGGGGGTATATTCTACCTGATCCCCCACGTATAGGCTGTGACAGGCTTGGCGCAGGTAAGACCGTTTCACAGACCTGTGGCCCACGAAGTACTCCTTGCCATCCTTGTCGTCCACAAGGAAGCCACTGCCTCGCTCCACTGAAAACCAGAGGATGGTTCCTTTATGCCGTTCCAGCATAGGGTCTCCAGGCCTAGTATGGTCAAGCACTTGGATGACCCAGTCCTCCACTGCTTTCTTATAGTCCCATAGGGTCTGGGCGTGGGCCGTCACTGATACAGGCACAATGGGATTCTGCCGCATGGAAGGTGTTCTCCTCCTGGGCGGCGGAGTGGACGCTCCAGCCACCTCTGCCTCACCAGCCGGCACGGCGGACACCTCCAGTACCCGTGCGATTCTCGGGATCACTTGTGCCACTCTGACATCCTTGGGCCTCTCCGGTGGTTCAGGTTCGGTACCCCACACCATCTCTCCCCACTTTGGGCGTAGTTGTTTTGCCATGCTGTCTTGTGCACCGCTGGCTTGAACTGGAGAGGAGGGCGGAGTAATGAGGGAAGAGTCTTCACTCCCTATACTTGCAAATAGATAGTTCTCGGAGGGCCAGGTTGGTTTTTCCAGCTTCTAAGGAGGGTATATCTTCACTTTCCCGCTCTCGAGGGGGGCGTATCGTCATTTTCCCACTTCAGGGGGCCGGGGAGCAAGAAGAATGCATACGTAGCATACGTAGTGTTAGCACTCAAAATTTTAAGAACATTTAAGAATCGTATGACGCGAATCTGAATAATTCCGGATTCGCTTCGGAGTATGAAATAAGGAGGATTCGTAACGAATATACGAAGTGGCGAATAGATTCGCTCATCTCTAGTTACAGTATTTGTAATCTATCATTTATGCCTCATTCACACATCAGTGTTTTGTTCAGTGATTTCCATCAGTGATTTTGAGCCAAAACCAGTTGCGGCTCTAAACACAGAACAGGTTTTCCCTTATCTGTGGAGGCTCCAATCCAGTTTTTTTTTCACAATCACTGATGGAAATCACTGACCAAAACACTGCCGAGTGAATTAGGCTTTAGTTGGATTGAAAGATATTGTCCCACAATGAGAAACATTTTCCATACATAATTGAGGGGTTCACTTATCTGCAGCCTTGTCTACTAGCTAACACAGAGAGCCACTAACGTAGAATGGTTCTGACTGTGGTGGACCTGGCTTGTTTATTTATCAGTTGTCTTAAATTAATATGAGTGGCCAGTATGTAGTACTTAACATCACCAGCAGAGGCCACGGTAGGAAAAATGTATGGATAACTGCAACTTAAACTGATTGTTGGGTTGAAAATCCCTGTTAAGATGGTAATCTTACACTTAACATAGACCGTTTCTAGATTTGACCTTCACTAATAATGAAGAATATGAGTAAAACTAAATCCTTGGGCCTTTAATGAAATATATTTGCCATATATCCATTATATAGCCATAGAAATTAGCCATAGAAAATTCATGCCAGTGTATTATTTACAATGCTACATTCTGCATAACGTTCGCAACTGAATATTTCCAATGTTTGTGAGAGACTCTACACAGTGACCACTAGGTGGCACATTTTAATCATATTCATATGAATCAGATCCAGTCCAGATGGTATAGAAAATGTTCTTATTAATAATTGAAGATGACTTGCTTGACTGAATCATATTAAGTCTTGCTTTAAGCTTCTCTTATATTCTATAACAAACTAAAATACAAACCTCTCAATAAAATATGCCTTAAAGAATTTTCTGTTGATTTTTTTTTTTTTGAGTTTTACTCCCTCCACTGCATGTTCAAATATCTAATTTGTTATGGGAACTGTTCACACCATCTTGTACTGATAAAACAATGACGACTCTATCCTGCGTCTTGTCTTTTATAGATATGAAATAAAAAGATTCATCTGCTCTGCACTGCAATAAAGAATACAAGCTCCTTGTCTGAGATCTCCTGAGATCTTTGCTTAGCTAAAGGCATTTTAAGATCTTGACACCATTGCATATAATGTAAATATACTAAATCCAAAGGAAATTTCCAGGGATTATATATACATAAGGATGAAAAAAACCCTTGGCTTCGTTTATGCAGAATCAGTGAAATTTTAAATTTAAAGTCTGCAGATTCTTCAGTGAGTTTTGAGCCAAGGGGTGTCAATCATCATTGGTCTTCTAAAAAGGTTCACAACTCAGGGCTATGATTGACAGTTCCATATACAGAGAATACAAGACATGAATTAAATTTACAGCTCAGACTTATGTCTCCACTTACTGTCAGTAATGTACTAAACTTTAAAGTTATGATCAGGACTACTTAATTCTATTTTCTTCCTTCCTATTATCAAAACGATTAAAACATACTCAGCAAAAAAGGTACATAAAAACAGCTGTGGAAGGTGTTGGAGCTTCCTGTTGCTGGTGGAAATATGACCTAAAGAAAATAGGCAGAGCGGAGTACACTGCGTATGCATGAAAATGCCAGTAAGTAAGAAGTGAGTAAAGTGAGTCAAAGAAGTGCAGTTAGAGGTCAGACTAGACCAGAACACAAAAGTTGGGGTCAGCATAAGTTCAGTCTGCAGCCATAGAATTGTAACTCTACAGTCAGACACAAACGTTAGATGCCCCATCCAGACTGCAGAATCCGACAAAAAAGCCAGCTAACCATAGCTAGGGCTGGACCTGCTGAACGCAGAAGCCAAGCAAGCTGACAAGTAGATACCCCATTCGAGTTGTGAACAGACCAAGGGTAGGCCTCAAGAGAGGAATAAAATAAACCTTAGAATCCTGAGGAGTATAAGGAGAGACTAATGGAGATGAGACTGTTACCTCAGCTTATAGACTCCATTAGCACCCAATGTTAGACAGGAATTAGCCTACGGTCCCTTTTCAAAGTCTACAGTGAAGTACAAGCTGTAAGCAGAGCCACATTCCTCTATGGTCAGTGTGGACATGTTATTGGAAATTATGAGTAAGCCAGGAAGGCAAAATAGCCAGTATGTACCGGTCGTGTGTGTGTCCCGAGTCAGTTCCTCCCCAAGAGCCTGTTACTAGGATTATAGATCAGGGGCAGACATACCACCTGTGCAGCATGTTCAGCTGCACAGGGGCCCAGAGAGGGAGGGGGCCCTTCTCAATGCCAGCAGAGATGTGGGGGATGGGGCCCTGATTAGGACTTACTATGAATCTGCTGCCGTTCTGCCTGTACTCCACAGCTGAAAGACCTGCAATGACATCATAGTCATGTGATCTTTTCAGCAGTGTTAGTGGTTGTAGGACCTGTGATGAGGTCACTGCCATGTAACCAGTGCAGAGAAAGGCAGTGCTGATCAGTGGAGACCTGTGAGCCCATGGAGTGAATGTAAGTGGCAGAGACATGCTGGGAGATGTGGTTCCCCCCATTATACCTCCTCCCTGCTTAGTTGGCGGGATATGTCATTTAACTGGGACTGTATGTTAGAGGGGCTGAAGGGAGGGGAGGGGTGTTATTTACATGGGGCTGTATGTTACAGAAGATTGGGGGGAGATGACTGGTGTTATTTACATGGGACTGGATATTATAGAGGGCTGGAGAGTAAGGAGTAATGTTATTTACATGGAACTATGTGTTGGAGGGGGCTGAAGGAGGGGATTTAAGTTATTTACATGGGACTGTATCATCTAGAAGACTGGTGGGAGAGGACTGGTGTTATTTACATGGGACTGTATTGTATAGAAGACTGGTGGGAGAGGACTGGTGTTATTGACATGGGACTGCATGGTATAAAAGACTGGAGGGAGAGGAGTGATGTTATTTACATGGGACTGCGTGGTATAGAAGACTGTAAGGAAGAGAGATTATTTACATGGGACTGTATCATATAGAAAACTGTTGGGAGAGGACTGGTGTTATTTACTTGGGACTGCATGGTATAGAAGACTGGAGGGAGAGGACAAGCATTATAATTTATGGGGGCACTACAGAGAAGATTATAACTCTAGGGGGTACAGCAGGAGGAATTATAATTACAGGGGGCACTGCAGGGAACATTATAAATACTGTGGGTGGCTGGAATTACTACTGAGGGTTCCATAGGAGTGCCTTATAGATTGGATTTATTTCTATTTGGGTGCCCTATAGGGGGGCCTTATTAGTACTGAGGGCACTGTAGGGAGCCTTATTACCACTGGGGGTACTATGGGGAGGGGGGACTTCCTCCTAGCAGTGAGCCCGGTGTCATCACCGGCATTAATGGACAGGCTTTAGCGCCGTCCTAGCCTGTAAAGCCGCCCCCAGTGACGTCTCCACTTAACAGTGTAAAAATGTAAACAAAACAGCCCAGGGCAAGGGAGAGCGTTGGAGCATGAAATGTCAGAGGGGCTGAGTAGGGGTTATGTCGGGGGGCCCAGGTACATTCCTTGCACAAGGGCCCTCTGCTGTCTGTTATAGATACAACTAACTTGTGATTTATTTTGAATAGATTACAACTACCGTTTACATTGCAATAATCTGTAGATCTACCTCAAGGCAAGTGATTTTCAGTAAATGTTCCATTTATTTATTCAAACGGGCTCCTCTTTCTTTTACCAGCAAATTTGCACCAAGAGTGCTGGCGTCACAACATCAGAGACCCTGCCTTCCCTAAACTTAAACCCTATACCATCAAGGGCACCTCAAGCAACATCTGGCAGGAGATCCCTCAGCACTAGAGTGTACCCCAAAGGAATGTGGTGTCTTCCTTGTCATCACTGCACACCATCCCAGGGAGTTCTTCAGGAAATCATGAGTACCAACTACTACTTCCATCAGGCCACCACACTTACAAGTGCTCCTATTTGGTCGCTGCATAACCTTACAATTGATTGATAAAATAAATAGTGAGTAAAATGGTTCATAGTGCTTGATAGCCTGCATGAGTTAATTTTCTCATGATCTCCTACAATTAGTCTCCAAAGTTAAAAGTTCTGGTGCATGTGTCATATACGCATCTAACCATAAGTGACACACAGATTTTTTTGAAAACCTAACGTAATGCTTCCTCAACTTTTTACGTTGGAATCCATATTAGAGGTGAATTGGACCAAACCCTGCTGAGGAAAGCACACACTTCTGATTTTTCATATTTTACCCGGAATGCTGTTCCCCCAGTTTTTATACTACATTTTTGTCTGACAGATGAACACAGCTTAGTGAAAGGCACTTGACATAGAGATCCTCCTTCATGACTCTCAAGAAAATCAATGCAATTGCTGCACTACAATAGTAATCATGAGTTATGAAAATAATTGCCAGAAGCCCCTTTATATTGGTATACTGGTATTCTAGAATTGGCACATGATTGTTGGTGCTCTCACCTACATGGTCCCTGTGCTGCTGCACATATGTCTAACTACCACTAACAAAACTCAGAATAGGTTGTATTCTCCACTGAGAATAGAGACTTACACTTTTATTAATTCCCTTCATTCAATGTTTAGATCCAAAATTCTGCACTTTCACAGTATTTCACAATATATAGGGTTGTAAGGGGCTATTGTGTTCTGGGTGTGGTTACTCTCTTACCAAAGGATCATATGGGCCCATGAGTGGTTTGTGCGGATTGTGGGATAAGAAGTTGGGCCGTTATTGGTTTCTCACAAGAGACAACTGGCTTAATAGTTACAGTCTTATGTGAAGCAACAAGCTTAATGGTTACAGTAGTCTCTCTTAGAGGGCACAGCCTTGGTTAAAGACAGTTTACAAGGGGTCATTTGCAAATCGTGTACCCTAGAACTGTACAAAAGTTCCAGACTTTTGCTTAAACGGCTTTTTGAACTTTCTCCTCTACTCTCATCAGTTTAAAAAAAGGGATTGACGAGCAGTTACAAGACTTTCCATCAGAAAATTAGCATAAAGTATAACTGAAATTTACTGCAGCTCCTAGCTGGCGTGGAATTCAGTTTCTGGTGCATGGACAGCACAAATGTGATAAGTTTATTAATAGACCAGAGCGCCTTAATAAATTGGTCACAATTTACTTAATTGACCTTTCTATTAAGAGTAATGTGTGAAAAGTCATTCTTTAGTAAATTATCCTCATAGTCTCTGATCCTTCACAATGTTTCTCTCTACTTGCTACAAGTTTATGACATTGCATCGGTTTCCTTGGACGACAACAATACAATCCTGGAATCAAACCTCTCAGCGACAGTAATGAAAGTGGCTTGCTGCTTGTTATTAGTAACAAAGTAACATAGTTTGTAAGGCCGAAAAAAGACATCTGTCCATCCAGTTCAGCCTGTTATCTTGCAAGTTGATCCAGAGGAAGGCAAAAAAACCCCTGCGAGGTAGAAGCCAATTTTCCTCACTTTAGGGGGAAAAATTCCTTCCCGACTCCAATCAGGCAATCAGAATAACTCCCTGGATCAACGATCCCTCTCTAGTAACTATTACCTGTAATACCCTCCAGAAATACATCCAGGCCCTTCTTGAACTCTTTTAGTGAACTTACCATCACCACCTCCTCAGGCAGAGAGTTCCACAGTCTCACTGCTCTTACCGTAAAGAATCCTCTTCTATGTTTATGTACAAACCTTCTTTCCTCCAGATGCAGAGGATGTCCCCTCGTTACAGTCACAGTCCTCGGGATAAATAGATGATGGGAGAGATCTCTGTACTGACCTCTGATATATTTATACATAGTAATTAGATCTCCCCTCAGTCGTCTTTTTTCTAAAGTGAATAACCCTAATTTTGATAATCTTTCTAGGTACTGTAGTCCACCCATTCCAGTTATTACTTTAGTTGCCCTCCTCTGAACCCTCTCCAGCTCTGCTATGTCTGCCTTGTTCACAGGAGCCCAGAACTGTACACAGTACTCCATGTGTGGTCTGACTAGTGATTTGTAAAGTGGCAGGACTATGTTCTCATCACAGGCATCTATGCCCCTTTTGATGCAACCCATTATCTTATTGGCCTTGGCAGCAACTGTCTGGCACTTGGTTCTACAGCTTAGTTTGCTGTTCACTAAAATTCCTAGGTCCTTTTACTTGTCAGAGTTACCCAATGTTTTACCATTTAGTATGTACTGGTGACTTGCATTATTCCTTCCCATATGCATAACCTTACATTTGTCAGTGTTAAACCTCATCTGCCAATTGTCTGCCCAAGCCTCCAGTCTATCCAGATCCATCTGTAGCAGTGCACTGTCCTCCTCTGTGTTAATTACTTTACACAGTTTAGTGTCATCTGCAAAAAATGATATTTTACTATGCAAACCATCTACAATATCATTAATAAATATATTGAAGAGAATAGGGCCCAATACTGACCCCTGTGGTACCCCACTAGTTACAGTGACCCAATCTGAGTATCTACCGTTAATAACCACCCTCTGTTTTCTATCACTGAGCCAGTTACTTACCCACATACAGACATTTTCTCCCAGGCCAAGCATTCTCATTTTGTATACTAACCTTTTATGTGGTACCGTGACAAATGCTTTGGAGAAGTCCAGATATACGACATCCATTGAGTCGCCGCGGTCAAGTCTAGAACTTACCTCCTCATAGAAACTGATTAAACTGGTTTGACATGACCGATCCCTCATGAAGCCATGCTGATACGGAGTTATTTGCTTATTTTCATTGAGGTACTCCAAGATAGCATCTCTCAGAAAACCTTCAAACAGTTTACCCACAACAGAAGTTAAACTTACCGGCCTATAGTTCATGGGCTCTGTTTTTGGACCCTTTTTGAATATTGGCACCACATTTGCTATGCGCCAATCCTGTGGAACACTCCCCGTCAGTATAGAGTCCTTAAATATCAGAAATAAGGGTCTGTCAATGACATTACATAATTCTCTTAGGATACGGGGGTGTATGCTATCCGGTCCTGGTGATTTGTCTATTTTAATATTTTTAAGACGTTGCTGTACCTCTTCCTGGGTCAGACAGGGCACTTTTAAAGGGGAATTTACTTTTATACTCTGCATTTCATCTGACAGTTTGTTTTCCTCAGTGAATACAGTGGAAAAAAAGTTATTTAGTAGCTTCGCTTTCTCCTCATCGCTCTCTGCAACTCCCCCCTCATTACTCTGTAAGGGGCCGACACCTTCAGGTTTATACTTTTTAGTATTTATATAATTGAAGAACATTTTAGGGTTAGTTTTACTCTCTTTGGCGATTAATCTCTTGGTCTCGGTCTCGATCTCTCGGTCTCTAGTTGGTTCTAGCATGTGACAAACCAATGCAGACTGTGGACAAGTGTGACCACAGGCTTTGAATTCTCTCTGCACTGCACACAAACATGTTCACAGGACTCTGCATACTCCAACCATCTTATCACAGTCCAATATGCCACTCTTCGCTGCAGCAAAGCAAGCTAGGCAAGTGAGCAAATTGACAAATGCCGCACACTTCCACTTGCTAACTAACTGCAATGCAGTGTGCTTCTATACCAGTGGCTGTGGCACCTCCCAGCATTTTCTATCTTCTGTCTGTGTGCTCTGATGACTACATGCTGTGTTTTACCATGTGTTTCCCACAGGCAGTTCTATTTATCAACGAACAGGAAAGTGCCATGTAGCATGGGATGCTGTAAGCATAACCCCTACCATGATCACTGGCTCAGCTCAGTGTTGCAGCATTAATGACATTAACCCATCACATGACTTTTAAGATACTCATGACAAGGTGTTCACTCATAGATAGAATCTCACAGTGGCAATTTGGCATATAAAATATGGTTTAGTAAAATGCAAGATATAGATATGAGATACAATGGTAGCATATCAGGTATATACTGGCATTTTTACGGTAGTCAGTCACATAACAGTTTAATAGCTCAACATAGGTTTGGATGAATTGCTAGTGTTATGGGACTCAATAGTAATCCATAGCAACCAGAACAAATGGAACATAACAGAGAAAAGGATAAACTTTATTGTAAGTGAGGGTCCAAAATGTTCTGGGGCAGAGGTGTAAGCTCCTGGACCCCAAATGCAAAATCCATAACAGGCCCTTACCAACCATGAACATTTATATCATCGGTGTCTGATTATATGACTGAGGTCTATCACTGCCCTGCTACAACTGCTCTCCTGCACATAGCAGCCACCTTGGCAGTCTTTAAGGTGCCAGAAATGTTTTTGCTCACTCCTTTTGTTAGGCCATGACACCTCTCTTGGGTGATACTGGGTGATACTGGTGTCTTCTTTCTTAACTGGTGTCTTCTTTCCTATGTGGCAGAGGGGGCTTCGGAACCCTTAGGTGTCCACCTAACACACCTGTTGTTTTCAATGCATTGCCGAGTGTCAAAGTTTTCTGGTTTACCAAATGAAGGGGTCATTATTTCACATCAGGATAAATCAATGTAGCAGAATTATTATGAAGAACATGGTGGCTATAGACTGACATCAGAAACCGACCAACCTACAAATTCTCTGCTGGACTTCCATTCTGTGTTTATTTTCCCAACATTTGCAAAGTACTTAGATTAATATGAGTAAAATATGACCCTGCGGGATTAGTTATTAGTAATTGTTCCTATTTAATGCGATTATTGGAGGTTGAAAGGTGGTGACTAGTCAGTGGTAATGTTCCTGGGACTCGGTGATTATCACAGTGGCAGGACTGATGAATTAGATTTCAGCTGTGTATGCTGAAGTACAAATTATATATAATGAGCCACTTCAGCCTCAGTTATGTGTTGATGTGCAAGTATACTTAATCATGGGTTAATGGAGGGCAGTGTTTTGTCTAGCTCAATTAATGATATTTTAGAGGGTTATCTCATATCACCACTGCAATCCTCACAGTCTCAAAAGGTTTTGTTTGCCTCTATGTTTTAAGAGACATGAAAACATCATTATTTTAAACATGTACATTTTCTGATCAAAATATTAAGTTGGACTGGAGTGCCAAGGGCCCACCAATAGAAGCTACTCTAGGGGCCCACTGTATAGTTTCATGCAAATATTAGCGCTTAAAAATGAATGCCTTCAGGACATAGCACTTCAAGAGCCAGAACCTTTTTATTTTCCTATTGGTGTAGCTGTATGAGTGCTTTTTAATGGCATCATTTGGGGGTACATATCATTTATTGCTTAACGTTTATTCATTTTCTGAGGAAGGGGAAATGGAATAAAATATTATTGTTTATTGATTGTTTTACCAAAAGCAAAATCATGAAATATGAATTGTTTATTTAATGTATTACTAATTTTGTACTGTAAAGCATATTTATGTTCATTTTTATGTCAACGCATTCCAAAAGCTATAATAGTTTTATTTTTCTACCAATGAAGGGACAGATTGAAGGACAAGTTCTTTGCATTAGCTCCATTTTGGGGGTACATATAATTTATTAGTTGACCGAATTATTTTTTTAAGCAGGGGAATGAGATAATATGTCCATAAAAATAAGTCCACCAAAATATAAATTTTTATGCCATGTGCCATAATCATGTAGTGTAAATTCTATATGGTCTATATTACCTCAAGGTGTTACATGTGGTAACAGAACTAAGCTCTTTACACAGAAACAGCAGCAGAACCAAGTAGTTAGGCAAGTAATGGAAACAGGCTCAGTGCAGTTCATTACTTAAAGGGGTTGTCTAGGACCATTCACATTGCTCAGGTGAACATCAAGGAAAACTACCTCACTGGGATGCTGTTCTAGTGTAAGGTGGATATTCCAATCATTAGAATTGATCCCTTCAATCCATGTGATTAACTCCTCGGTTTTCCCATTCCATATTAAAATAATGTCGTTAATGTACCTTTTGTAAAAAACAACAACATTTGAATGTGTAAGGCAACCCATATGGCTCTCAAAGGAACCCATAAAGAGGTTCGCGTATGATGGAGCAAATTTAGTCCCCATTGCTTTACCTCTTTCTTGTAAGTATTCTCATCATAGGTAAAAAAATTATGACACAAAATAAATTCAATAGATCTAAGTATAAAATCTCTTTGGGTCTGTGGCATCAGCTTATTTGCATCCAGAAATTCTTTAACTGCCTTCAGGCCCAATGAGTGTATAATGTTACTGTATAAAGATGTTACATCAACGGTTGCCCATGTGTAGTTTGCTTCCCATTTAAAATCTTCCAATGTGGTTATTAAATGAGAGTAATTCTATGACATATCTCTGAAGTAGATGATCAATGTATTCAGATAGATTTGAAGTTAGCAAACCAATCCCTGATATAATTGGCCGTCCAGGAGGTTGAGAACGAGATTTGTGAATTTTTGGTAGAAAATAAAATCGAGCTATAGAAGGATGGGGTATTTTTAGAAAGGCTCTTTCTTTTTTTATCAAGGACCCCTGATTCATAACCTACATCGATTAGATCAAAAAGTGCTTATGTTCTTTTGATGGATCAGTTTTGAGTAATTTGTAATAGTTAGAGCCTGACAGTATCCTGATGGATTCTTCATGGTAATAGCTATAGACAAAACCAAAAAATTTAAAACTAAAACTAGATCCCCTGAAACGCAGAGTCTATTAACTATAAATCTGACTACACAATTTAATTCCCAGCACCTCACAATTAGACAAATCTTGACTAAACATTGGGCAATCCTCACTAAAGACCCCATATTGGGCAAATTGGTTTCAAAACAACCTTGTTTGACCTTTAGGAGAGCTAAAACTCTGAAAAATATTCTAGCTCCTTCTTGTCCCAAGAAACCCCTAAAACAACAACTAAAAAAGAACATATATGGGCAAAAAAAATCCACCAGTGACCAAAGGTGCATTCCGTTGCGATGTAAATAGATGCAAATGTTGTAAAATGATTAACCATGACACTAAGGAGATTAAAATACCGAGTGTACCTGATCCCATTTTTTTTCCAACAAAATATTCACTGTGGCTCTATTAATGTGGTGTATCTCCTTATATATATATATATATATATATATATATATATATATATATATATATATTATATTTATTTATTTAAATATTTATACATTTTTAATCATTCATCTATTATTGATTAGTTTCCAGTTCTCTATTTTTACTTGAACATAATTTATATTGACATGTAATATTTTTAGCAATGTTTTAAACTATGTACAATATATATATATATATATATATATATATATATATATATTATATTATGAAAGAATCTCTGTAGTGATATGTAAGCACAAGGTTCTGTGTTAATGCCCAGTTCCGGTGGCTATCGATGCGTTCCAAAAGGAGAGTACATTGATATGATCAAATCCATATAGTCTCCTGATGCGTTCCACTGTGGCACGCATCAACAGATTGGAGGATCTTTTAGTATCCCTATGTGTCAGAGAGCTCCGATGCGTTCCACTGACAGGAAGCCTGACAGGAAGCCTTGTTATGCTCTTCCTTCCTCTGCTCTAAATTAAACATTTATTGATCCGGATACTTATATTTATGTATTTATAGCCACATTTTACCACCCATTTACAGGTTTCATTGCTTCTTAGTCTATTAAATTTATACTTATTTTAAGTTATGATGACCACTGTGGAACGCATCGGCTGTCTAATAAAAAAAACATGGCCACAGTAAGTTACACCTTGATACTCTACACGTGCATTTTTGACGGTACCTGGGACATTCACAACCAAAGTAAGGTATATATAAATATATTTATATATATGATACAACTGTTTATTTTATTCTATTAGATATTGCTCCTGAGGAAGGGGGTCATCTTATATACCCCAAAACGCATTGAGCAGGATATACTTAATAAAGGAATTGGAAAGAAGCAGCAATTGAGTGAGCTGCCATCAATACCTAAGATTCTATAGGCGATCCTGGCCAGGAGGGTTTGGATCTGCGGGTGTCTTGAAGTTATCCTGCAGACCATCCCCCTAGTGGAGTGAGTAATGACCCATTCTTTTCATGGTTTCACAACTTTATCCTTGACGGTTTTATGAATATTTTGAGTTGAGTTATACACTCCTAGCCATATTTATTAACAATTTTTCCTTGTGGGATTATTTTCACAGGGTTTTGAGCTATCTGTTTATACTCTAATAGCACACTGATCCTGGGCTTCTCCTCTATGAGAATTCACTGGAAACAAGAATCACTCTTGAGGTGATTGTGTACTACTTATTAGTAATAAGGTTACTAATACACTTTTCCATGTGTTGAAGTAGGCGCTATTCTTTCAGTGGGTTTTTCTATATAAGGTCTGGTCCCTATCCAACCTGACAGAGCTAGAGTTGATTTGCAGACAACAAAATCCCCAAATCCAGGCGTACAAACCTTGTGGAATCACACTCAAGAGGACTGGAGGCTGTAATCGCTGTCAAAGGTGCTTCAACTAAGTACTAAGTATAGGGTCGGAATACTTATGTCAATGCAATTTTATATTAAGTCACATTATTATGACCGCTTCCTACTTTTGATGTCAGTAGCATGTAGCTCATGAAGGAAGTCAGTTGTTGTGGGCTGGCTTAGTGGGTATATAAGGTGTGTGATAGGCTGTCTGCACACTTATCCCTCCTGACAGTCCTGAGTAAAAGAGGTGATCTATCTGAGTGGCAGTATTTCTGAAACTGGACTGTTTGTTAACTGTTCGCGTACTGCTTTGGTGAAAGTGTATCGTGAGTGGACAAATGGTATAATTGTGAATAAGCAACATGGAAATTGTAGAGCACCACGTAACCGACATACTACGGTGGAGCACCTCACCACCAAAATAAACCAGGGGGCTACCAGACGTGTTTTGGAAACAACAGTTCATCGAACCCTACTTTGTATGAGGCTCACTGGACCTCTGCTAACGAAGTTACATTGTCACAAAAAGCTTCAATTTTCACATTAGTATAGGAATTGAACCTCCGCTTATTGGCAAAGAGTAGCCTTCTCCGATGAGTCACATTTTCTGCTTTAGCAAACGGATGGACGTTGGCGTGTCAGGCATGAAACATCAAAGAACAAACACCCTGCAACCATCACTGGAAGAACACAAGCTAGAGGTGACTTTGTAATGGCCTAAAGAATGTTTTTGTGTCATTCTGTGGGCCCACTCATCCATGCAGAAGGCACTATGAACCGATCTGGGTAAGAATTTTTGTAGATCATGTACACGTGCTGTTTGTCTTCCCATGGGATCTTCCATCATTACAATGCAACTTGAACCAAACAGAGCATCTGTGGGACCACCTCCATCGTCGTGTTCACTCTATGGCTCCTCTCTCACGTACCCTCTAGCAACTGTGGGCTGCACTGCAGTCAGCATGACTCCATATACCTGTTACAACCTACCAGGACCTTTATGAGTCACTCCCAGCCCTTCTAGCTGCTGTTCGTGCAGCACATGGTGCTTACTCTGGATATTAGCTGATGGTCATAATAATGTGTAGTTTTTTTTTCTTTTCAATAAATTAGCAAAGATTTCTAACACTCTGTTTTCACTTTCTTATTATGTGGTATTGAGTGCAGAATGAAGGGGGAAATCATTTTTTTTTATTCTAGTATATGGCTGCAACATAACAAAATGCACTGTATCTCATTTGATGCTATATTGTTGTTATTTTACAACAGTGGGATGTTTTTTCACACAGTTGGGTGGGTGGCCAGCCAAATATATAGCACCACTTCATGTATACATTAAGTACTTTTAAATGTTTTTAATCTTATATCAGTTTGGGATCAAGTTCTGTGATAAATGTAATCAAATTTGATACATATTTTAGATATTTTCAGTGTGGTTTATTGTACCTGTGGCCTCTTTTCCTCCCTTTTCCACACCTTGGTGCACTCCATATGATTATCCTCCCCTGTAGCCATATTTTGTAGTGCCTGCCTCCATTATTAATAGCTTTGGCTCTTAAAATTAGGGACAGTTAGTCCTTGCTAATTCGGGACTGTTGGCAACTATGTAACACTATTGCCCTCCACTAAAGCACCACTCAACTAGCAGGGAAGGATACCATGGGCCTGCTGTGGTAAAATGAAAGCTGAGCACTGATTGGTTGCTATGGGCAACAAAGACAATTTTACTGTAAGACAGTTTTGATGAACAAGGCCTAATAAACATTATCCTGAACAAACCACATTAGAAAAACAGGGGTTCGCTTTTTGTGAACCTCTTACCACTTTACATTTGCTTTCTTGTGAGTGTATTTTTTACCTGTTCAGTTTTTTAATTGGTTTTAACAATTTTTGATATTTACTAAAGACTGTTTTTTTTATTTTGTAGTGTGGTATATCTTTTCTTTGAGAGTTTTTAATTTCCAATTTAAATACACACCTGAAGTACATTTAGTGATGCCCAGGTTTGTAAGTTTGATGTTGTAATATTAGCCAACACCAGTAGATGGCAGAAGTGTTTATATGTACTTTATATAAACCCATCTAACTGAAAGGATAATTAGGGAACAGAGAGTATCCCATGGAAATACCCAAAATGTTGTAAAATGCTTGTACAAAACATATTTCATGCAGTTCCCATTTTTATTTTTCATTTTCAACCATACAAACTTTTCTAAGCAATGTGGAATTACTTGTAAAATCTTTATTCCTGATACAAAACCGTGTATTGAACAGTCCCAGGGCTGCAATCTACTGACAACAGACCTCTGTCCAGTACAGTGCTGCATTCATCAATCTTTTCAGAATCCCTTATTCCCAACTAAATACAACTAAAGAGAAAGAAGGTTTTGAAGATACAATTCATTGTACAGTGTGCCACCTTCAGGTAAAAAAACAGAACTGCGAACAATGATGATTATAGGGAATTAGTTGTGTGCAGCACAATGGGAGACTTAGAGACTACTGAATGCACTTACAAATATTTGCATCTCAAATTATATGGCAATGTAAATTGCCACAATGCCAAGAAATTACACAGATTTTTAAAGCAAATTATCATATACCCCATTGTGGTCCAATTCAATTAAAGGAATTTTCTTTTGAATGTCATGTTGCAGCACAAGATTATAAATGTCTTCTTATGCGGCACAAGGGTCTTTGGGCTCCCTCAGGCTCCTGGGCCAGGTAGTGGCTGCTACCACTGTACCCCCTATAGCTATATCCCTGGTCCTTTGTGTAGCATTAGGCAGTCACAGAAAATTAAAATAGAGATAATGGTGATAAAATCTAATGCTTTAAATTAAATATTAACCATTGATCACAATTATTATCTAAATACATTTTAGCAGATTCTGAGCTGCTTAGTTTTTAGATTTATCTTTATAGCATTTGGAGCTTTGATACAGGGCATGGATCTAGAATTCTGTTAAAATTCAGACTTCCTTCAGCTACCACTAGAGGGAGCTTACTGTATACTGGTTATACTTTGATCTTTATAATAGAACAGTATGCAGTAACCTTCTGTGCTCTACCTATTGGTAGCTGCATGCAATTACAACTATATTAATTATATCGATGTAAAGAATTCGGAGCTCTGTATCAGAAAATGGAGAGCAGATTACTAAAAATTAACTAAAAAATAAATGTATATGTAATACTGGACCTAAAACAAAATGATGATAAAAAGTGGAGATCCAGTTCAAATAGTTTAGAGAACTATAGCTCCGGGGGAAAAAAACAGATGGAGGAAGTTCATCTTTCCCACAGTAACAGACTTTTTATCTTCAATAAGGGTAAATATTGTTGAGCAGAGAGGACAAGAAAAGTGAAATTATAGAAAAAAGTGAGATTAGAATTCTATATTGTATGGTTCTATATGTAATTACTTTGGTCAGAATCAGTACCATATAAAGGATACTCAATTTACGATGCAAATGTAAATGCCGGCCCTACAGCTCTGAAGCCCCTTGTCTTATTCACAAAGGATCGTCAAAAAACTCCCGCCATATACTGTTTGTGGCTAATGTTTTTTTCTTCCTTGGAATCATTATGGCGTATTTTACAATGTCACATTTCTGCAAAGTTTTTAAGAGTTTGGCAACATCCTGAACTGCGTAAGATTTCAATATGTTCTATAGAGCTAAGGAGCTATACTATTAAAGAAATGAGCCCATGGCAGTTTGGGACTCTGTGCTTGACTGAGCATTATGGGAGATGACATTCAAGAACAGCTGTGGTGAACATTGCTTATGTATGACTTAGGGCAGAGGTAAGCAACCTGAGGCTCTCCAGCTGTTGTGGAACTATGTGGCCCAGGAATACAAGGCAGACTTAGCAAAATGGATGAATATTACTGAAACACGTTTGGAACTTCAGTCCCCAAACAAGAGATCTGAAAATCAGTTACCTTTAATTTTAAGTATTAGTGAGTAGGCTCATCCTATGGAAATATATTAGGGCTCGCTTCAGGGGTGAACTGGCCATGGACCCCACAGGGAAACTTCCCAGGGGCCGCCAGAGCCACCCTCATGATTTCCGTCAGGGTACATGCTATTCAGCATTGATGAATGCTAGGAGCAACAGGTACTTATGCATCTGGCTGGAGGCCACAAATGACCCCCTGAATTCAATAGTATAACCACCATCCTCAGGACTATGATACAGTTGAATACTGCAGCAGGGGTGGCAATATTTTGTGCGTCATTGGTTTTGCTGAGGCAGTATTTTGTACCACTTTTAGTTTTTTTCCTGGGCCACTGTAAGTTGACCAGTCTGCTTCTGCCTTGTGTAAAGAAGCACTCCCACAACATTTTTTTATTCTCTGACCTGGTAGAAGGGTACATGATGTAAACTGTAGTGAAGGTAATCTTCTTACCAGTAACTATTTGTGAGTTATAATCTCCCTTTTGATCCTCAGTTGTGTCATGGGACCAATGCTCTGACTTTCCAAATCATACAGCATCTTATGTGTGGACAGGAACCCCATTTCTGTATGTATCCCTATAGGAGCCTCAATGTCACATGTCTCATAAGAATAAATAGAAAAGTAACTGATTTCCTTTCTTGTGTTAGTTGGAGATCAGAGTGCTGATCACATGACACAACTGAGGATCAGAACGGAGGTTATAACAAATACAGTCACGGGTAAGGAGATTACTTTCACTACAGATTACATTATGTACCTTTCTAATAGGTCAGAGAATAAAAATTGTGTGGCAGTGCTCTTATCATCATTATAGTCATTCCCCATAGACTTATTTTTGGATTATAAGCCTCCTTGGACTATGAGATGTCCCCCAGTTTTAGAAAACAGATAATTATAAAAAAATATTTTCTATTTGTTAAACTTTCCATGCTGTTTTACCTAAGTGGAGGGATCATGCTCACCAACTTTGGGGTCTAGCGTAGAGGGGGTTAATACTTTTGGTCAGCTCCTGTTAACCATAGCGTGTCATGTGCTGACTAACAAACCACAATGGTGCACGTGGTCGCTTCATTAAATGTACCTTTCCAAGTATATGTATCTCCTGATATTGCTCCGCAGTGTCCTGCCATACATGTTCTTCAACATCATTATTTTTTATTTACTCTCCTTGATCATGACATTATGCAAACACACACACAGCTTTGCAGTATGAAAATTATACACACACTCATAGCTCTGCAGCACACACATTATAATACACACAAACATGTTATATAGACACACACAACTCTGCTGCATACACATCTCTCTTTCACACACATTGTTATCTTTAATTAATAAAAAATAATCACATTTCTTACACTTACAAGTGCTGTACTGTCTTCCTGTTCCGACCCCTCCCACTCATGACATCATCAAAGGTCCTTTATTTGCAGTTATTCTGAACTTTCATCTCCTTTCAAAGCAATTTGAGACCTTCACCATGGAGATGGCTGTGTTTTTCAGTCCCCTCCATGATTTCTGACCCTCCTCTTCTTTCTGTACTTGTCATACATATTGGTGTTGGGCAGAAAGAGAGAGAATTGTGCAGAGGATCACCTCTCTCACTGATCCAGAAAAGCACTGCAAGCACCAAATCATTAAGAGCGAGTCTGTCACTTTTCGCTAATAAAACTACCTTCAATTGCCAGCAGTACATGTAAACACCATTCAGAGCATGCCTGTATGTCCTTGAATGTCCAGAAAAAGAACTTTTATCCATATGCAAAACAGATCCAAAAAGCCCAGCTGGGCGGGCTTTCCTTTTCAAAGTGCCCAACCCTGTCTCTCTTCCCTGATGTTTGCCCCTCCCTTGTTGCATCACTAGTTACAGTGGGAAAGCAAAAGTGTCCTCCTTCTTCTCCTTCGCAGCAGCCTGGCCTCATCCACGTGCAGTACAATGTCCTTATCATCGTCATCATCACTTACTGCTTCTCCCCCCTCAAACTATCCCCCCTCCTCCGCTTTATCAGCACTATTGACAACTATACACTCCCAGCAATTTACAAGCATAACTCCCACTTCTCCAAGTTGTTGGAGGTGCAGTCACTGCCTTACCATTTAGTAGATTCTGCTGCCTTTGATAGTGTGCACTTAACCTTGCTGAAATATACCTAGCCAGCCTTATTTCTCAAAAAAAAGCCATCCCTGTCTTTTACTGTCATGTAGAGAAGAATGTGGTCTGCCGCTTGCAATTCTTGCTGTGCAGCAAGGTGCACGCCACCATAGACACCTGAAGTAGCTGTTATAGGCAAGGACAGTACATGTCCTTCACAGCCCACTAGGTCAATACTTTTTGTAGCAGCAATGCAGCACAGAAGTAATAAGGCCAGGTCCTCTTTACACCTCCTCATTTCTTTCGGTTTGGTTCCCAAATCACTGGAATTACACATTGCATATGCTTGGGAGCTTCTGTATGAGCAGGGTAAAGTGATGAATGATTTTGTCATACACCTGACCACCTCAGCAGGAAGCATGTGTTGCTTTGAGGTCAGGCAGTGTCAGCTCATCAGAGAAGCCTGTTTCGTACTGTGGCCCTTTTAAGAGACCACGGGATTTGTCAGTAGGGACAACTGTGGCATCAAAGATGTCATCCCCTTGATATTTATCTTAAAGCATAAACTAACACTGATGCAACAAGGGATGGTGGAAGAAGAACAGCTTAAACATCTTGCTGACCCCTCTGGGTGGAGAAAATCCCATAAAGAAGGATGAGGCTGCTGCTGCTGATGAGGTCGATGACACCGGTCATAATGACCAATCACCTCAAGAATTGCAATCTTTGTGCTTCTTTACTGATGCTTACCGTGTTTCTTGACTCCATGGTTTTCTGCCTCCATTAAGGCATAATTTTGGATGCTTGGTCCCAACAAGCCACTTTTTTTTCTAACACCATGTGTGTTTTAACATCATCTGCCCCCAACAAGAGACAATTTTTAGAAGGTTTTTAATATAATAAAGCATACCAAATGTGACAGCACAGTGTGCTTTTTAAACACAATGGGAGAGATTTATCAAACTGGTGTAAAGTAGAACTGTCTTAGTTGCCCATAGCAACCGATCAGATTCCTCCTTTTATTTTTTACAGCTCCTTTGGAAAATTAAATGAGGAATCTTATTGGTTGCTATGGGCAACTAAGCCAGTTCTACTTTACACGTTCCCCCTAATGTTTGTTAACACCTTTAACCGTGTCAGTGTCACTCTGATATTATTTGCAATTGTTGTCATTGCATTCAAAAGCTAAAAAAAGGTGAAGGAGAGAAAGAGCAATTTTCCGGCTAATTGGAGCATATTTGTTTTGTGAACAATCGATTCAATGAATCAATATTTTAAAAAAAAATTAGCTGAATCGGACACAATACGAATTTCAAGAAATCTCTAATTTGAAATTATTCTAAATGGCTCATAATTCATTTGTGTAAGGTACTTTCTTACTTTATTTTACTGTTTTATTGCCAAATTAGGCACCTGAAGCTCAGCGTGTCCATAGCACTTTTAAGTCCATACACTAGTACACCACTGACATATATGCAATGTACTATTTCCTCGGTACTGCAGGCATAGGGGCTGCAGTGAGTGCTGTACTGGCAGGAGTACACATAGCTGCTTTTGCCTGTCCCTACTCTGCTAAAAACTCTGCACAGCACATCGGTGCAGGAGTCGTCATGGCTAATCTCCGGCACTTTAGCTGTGGTGAAACTATGACTCTCAGCATGCTCCATTCATTTCTATGGAGTTCTGAGAACAGCCAAGCAAGGGGGCATCTTGGGAGTTGTAGGTTTACCACATCTAAAGTGCCGGAGTTTAGCCATCACAGCTTATGTGCTATCCAGGACTTCAGCTGAGGGGAGCGGGCATAGGCAGGAGCAGCTATGTGTACTCCTGCCAGTATATCGCTCACTGCTGCTCCTATGCCTGTAGTACAGTGGAATCTGTCCACCGTGGACTTAATAGTATAGTAAAGGTGGGCATAATAGCCGTAATCTCTTACTTCTAAGCAGGGAATTATTACAGTAGAATAAACTATACTAGGTAATTACTATGTAATTTGAAACGCTTGGGACCTATTGCAAAATCTGTAACAGGGCCCCCACCTACCAAGTGCCTTCTTTTATGACAGAGGGACCTTTATGTGCAACCACCACCTCTGCATGGATTTGCTTGCTGCATGTGAAACTTCTATGGTCGCCAGGTGACAATGCCCTCAGTGTTCTAGGCATCTGTTCTTCTGTTTCTATTTTAGATCAGGGGTGCGCAACTTTTTCTGGTTGGGGGCCACATTGTCAGCCTGAACCAATTCCAAAGGCCGAAAATAAAACTTAAAGGTATTACCAACTGAAATACTGTATTTACGGCATATCGAACATACAGTACATACCATAAATCTGGTTACAGTTCCAGAACTCCCATCTAATGGGAGACTACATGAAAAATACATGTGTGAGCGCTACAAAACATAGACATACATGTCTGTTACCAGATGGTTGGGGGCCGCACAGAATGGTATCAAGGGCCACAGGTGCACCCCTGTGTTAGATGCACCACAATTATTGAGAGATGCACATCTCAGGTAGTATCTCAGGTAGTCTGCATCAGCAAGTTAGGAACTGGCATAGATTTCAGGTATAATGTATGGCATAATTTATTAGAATCATTCCAAACCACCTTGGCTATACCCCACAACAACCACTTTTATAAAAAAAAATGCCAATCACACAGCAAAACCACCAAAAGGTTGCTAATTGCACAAGTTGGGCTTTTTTTTTACACCAGAAGACTGTCATATAAGGTATGATAAATTCCTCCCAATTACTTCTCTTGACGAGAATATTTTTGCCCCAGGATTGGCCTGAAAAAGAAGTTCTGTATTTCTAGTTTTATGTGCATGAACCAGCAAGCCCAGGATGGACAATGCAGAAGGACACAAGTGAATTCATATTATTTATGACTATCGTCAGTAGTGCAGTATCCGTGGATATGATGCACAAGGCATCCTGGAATAGCTTCTTCTTAGAAACAGATTTACTGTAAGTTCTCTGCTATGAACAATGTGTCTCTACATTTCCTGACAGACAAAGCCACCTACATAAAAGCCCAGGGTAAGTGTTGTCTGATTGAATCCCTGGCTTAGCGGTGGTTTGGAAACAATGTGATCAATAGGTGAAAGCGCACGTCACGCGTAACAATGTCCCCATTGTTTCTATGCAGTAGAAAGTAATCTTCCTCTGAATATTGTAAGAGAAAGGAAAACACAAAGCTAATGTAACCTCACAGAGAGATGCATTCACCATATGGAAGAAGATGTCATACATTATTATACAGCCACTTTACATAACAGAAGTAAACATTCTTTGTAAAATCGTTTGCAATCAGCACTTGGAGGAAGCTAAACCTCTTTTCTCCTGGGGCCTTTGGTGCCCCTCCAGTAATACTGTATAATACATGCATTTGATGGCATTTAAAGAGAACCTATCGCCGCTTCTGAGACGGCACTTTTAGTAAATAATAATAATTTCACATTGATTGAAAATTCTGGAGCGTCTATTCTTACATTTCTGTTGTTTGGCTATTATTCCTAGTATATTTTTTTTTTTTTAAATTAAACTAAATTTCCAACTAGTTGTTGCCAGTTGAGGGTGATTTCCTGCACAGTCTAAGGGCTCATGCACATGGCCATATGGATTTTGCGGTCTGCAAAAAAACGGATCAGCAAAAAAAAAAAATGATGACATCCGCGTTGCATCCGTTTTTTTGCAGATCCATTGTAACAATGCCTTTCCTTGTCTGAAAAATGGACAAGAATAGGATATGTTCTATTATTTTGCAGAACATACTTGCGGGCATATGGAAATGGAATCCACACAGATTCATTTCCTTTTTTTTTTGCCATTGAAGTGAAAGGTTCCTCATATGGACTGCAAAAACGAACGGACACAGAAAGAAAATATGGTTGTGTGCATGAGCCCTAACACTGTTCAAACGTTGCAGCCAATTCTCGACTGTGGAAGGACACACCCATGTTACAAGGGGAATGGTAACACCTAGTTGCAATTCACTCATAGGTTTAAGTGGGAATAATACAGGAACAGCATGACATACCGTTGTATGAAAGGATGCTCCACATTTGGTGAATATACGTAGTTACTAGAGATGAGCGAGCACTAAAATGCTCGGGTGCTCGTTATTCGAGTCGAACTTTTCCCGATGCTCGGGTGCTCGTTTCGAATAACGAACCCCATTGAAGTCAATGGGAGACTCGAGCATTTTTGCAGGGGACCAAGGCTCTGCCTAGGGAAGGCTGGGTGACAACCTGGAAACCTCAGAAAATGATGGAAACACCACGGAAATGGACAGGAAACAGCAGGGGCAGCATGCATGGATGCCTCTGAGGCTGCCTAATCCCACCATTACCCCAAATTCTCCTAGTGGGGCATGTGTGGTATCGATTCTTCTCAGTTTAAAATCGTATACGTCCCCTATCTTGGGACCATATATTTCATGGATTTTTCGAACACAGAAAAGGAAAAAGAGCTTGCTCTGGCCAGGGGAGTGTCTTTTCTACTGCAGCTAAGGGGACGTGTCCATGCTCTGCCTATCACAGGTCAGGAGCCAATTAAAAGAGGAACACACAAAAATCAGTATAATATCTAATACGTCCCCTATCCGGGTAAATTGTTTGGAGAAAGGGCCTGTAGGTGGGGGGCAGGCTGGGGGGAAGGAGGTTGAGCTGGAAGAGCCAGAGGA